>CM076577.1:345977684-346102067 GCA_034641835.2 Pinus albicaulis | reverse complement strand
TTTGTAAGACTAGAAAAGCAGAAATAAAGTCTGTATAGGTTACCGAATATAAATATTGAGCATCTCTTATCAATAATTCACCCTCAGTTAATAGCTAATTGTGTACCTCATTACACGACATGGAACAAAAAGTAGATAGATTACTAATTTTTTCCTTAAAAACAAACTTACACTTAATCTTCCTAGGGAAAACATAGTAGAGACACTCAATCACTGCCAAATCCCAATGAAGGAAGAGTTTACCATATAGCTACAATTTCCAAACAAGGTTGCACACTAGTGAGCCTGGCATTGAAGGAGAGCTAAATAGTGGTCCTGATTATCTTTCCAAACAGATTAGAAATGGTGTAATTTGTGTGATCACTTGTCTTCTAGATCAACCAAAACCCCATCTTGCATTGAGAGTTGGAGTTAATAGATTCTGCTAAAGCAACAAAGGTTAAAGCCTTTGTGGTTGACACTATTGTAACGACTGACCAAAGATTCACCCCGCATCCCTGCAAAATAGCCTCCATGTCGCAATGTTATTTTTCAACATGTTGGGCAAGGGATGAGCCCCCCCCCATCCTTTTGGAATATTGTACTTTCCACCATACTTTGACCACGGGTATGATCTGCTCTAGATGCTGAAATTGAGTCTTACTAGGCAACCAACAATTGATAGTTTAAAATTTAATTCTTTAAAGGGTGCTAGCTCAGTGGAAGAGCACCTGCTTCACAAGCAGGAGGTTGGTGGTTCAATTCCATCGTGCCCTGATATTAATATGGAATGACAACGATCAGTTTTTGGTGACAAATTCTCTTTTGACCATCACCAATGAGCTTATGGTGACATTTTTCGACCCTCACCAAAATATGAAATGGTGACGGTTAACGAACGCCACCATATATACAAATTAATAGTGACGACCATGAAAGGTCCATCACCATAAATCGTTGTTGTTGATATGAAGTGGTGAGGGTCAATGTTTGTCATTATAGTCATTATTTGTGACGGACCTTGATGTCACCAATGAGCTTATCATGACATTTTTTGACCCTCACCAAATATGAAATGGTGACGGTCAATGAACACCGCCATATATATATGCACCAATAGTGACGGTCATGAAAGGTCCATCGCAAAAAATCGTTGTTGTTCATATGAAATGGTGATGGTCATCATCCGTCATTATAATCAATATTCGTGACGGACGTTGAATGTCACCAAAACACACACTTTCGGCGATGCCACCTTTGGTGACGTTCAACATTTTGGTGATGAAGGCTATTGTCCGTCACCATTGCTCATATGAAATGGTGATGGTCACAATCCGTCATTATAAATCATTATTGGTGACGGACCTTGAATGTCACCACAACACCTATACTTTCAGTGACGCCACCTTTGGTGACGTTCAGTTTTTGGTGACGAAGGCTCTTTTGACCCTCACCAATGAGCTTATGGTGACATTTTTTTCCCCTCACCAATGTCCTTTTTTCTTGTAGTGAAGGGAAGTGATAACTGATGGAGGGGCACAGTTTGTGGGTCATAAAATTACAACCACCCTGAAGAATCACCATATTGTCAATAGATTCACGTCTCCTTACCACCTGCAGACGAATGGGCAGGTCAAAATTACCAACAAATTCCTCGAGGCAATCCTTACCAAAACAGAATCAGCACATTGCCGGGACTGGGCAAGTAGACTACCAGAGGCCTTGTGGGCTTACTGCACAACATGGCGAAACACCACTGGATACTCTCTGTATCATCTATTATTTGGAAGAGAGCCTATTTTTCCTATTTAATTCAAGATAAAAACCTTAAGGACAGTGCAAGAGGTAGGGTTGGACTTGACAGAGGCCCAGATTAAAATAATCCAGCAAATAAATGAACTAGATGAAATACGGCTACTGGCTTTGCAGTGCACAACAATCATACAACAACAGTGAGCCAAGTAGCATTACAATGTCATAAAAAGGAAGACATTCCATAAAGGAGATTGGGCACTTCTCTATGACTCCAAATTCCAAGATTTTCCGGGGAAGTTGCAAACAAGGTGGCTCGGTCCATACAAAATTCAAGAAGTACATAACAATGGTATCCTCACCTTGACCACCATAGACGGGTTTGGTTCTACATTTAGAGTCAATGGGCAAAGAGTGCGCCTCTATCACAAACCCCTTACAAAGGAGTCTTTCTGCCAACAAGTACGCAACGATCCTACTATACAAATTCTAGCAGAATGGGGTGATAACCCCATAACTTCAAGTACATAAGATTTTTTTGTTTCTTTTTCTAAATATTGTATATAATTTCCCTGCAATTTTTTAATTCATTTTGTACATATTCACAATAATATTATTTTCCTTCATCACCCCTTGTGTTTTTCTTTGTTGTTCAAATATATTGAACAACTGTTTCCTTGTGCATTTTTACTTTTGGTGTTCAAACCTTTGAAAAATTGTTGTTCAATCTAATTGAACAGTTGTTGTTCAGTTGAATTGAATAGCCGTGTTTTTGCGTTTTTACTTTTTCTATTCAAATATTTGAACGACAGTTGTTCAATCCAATTGAACAACTGTGTTTTTGTGTTTTTACTTTTGTTGTTAAAATCTTTGAACGACTGTTGTTCAATCCAATTGAACAGCCGTGTTTTTGCATATTTACTTTTGTTGTTCAAATCTTTGAACGGTTGTTTTTCAATCCAATTGAAGATTTTTTTTTTCAATCAAATTGAACAGCCATGTTTTTGCATTTTTACTTTTGTTGTTTAAATCTTTGAACAACTGTTGTTCAATCCCATTGGACAACTGTTGTTCAATCGGATTGAACATCTGTGTTTTTTTCGTGTGTTTACTTTTGTTGTTCAAATATTTGGACAACTAGTTTTCAATCCAATTGAATAGCTACTTTTCAATTATATTGAATCGTGTCCTTTGGCGTGTTTATTTATTATTATTCAATCAAATTGAATAGTTGATTTTATTTTCTCCCATCTTTAAGCATGATTCTTCATTATTTCTTTTTAATGACCTCTCCTCATTCCACACTCCATTTTAAAATACATTTCTTAGTGGAAATTGGCACCTAAAGAGCAAAAAAGCAGCAATATTACTAATATGATGATCCTTTGAAACTTTAATGGAAATCTCTACTCTGAGTGCTGACATGCTACATCTATTCAATGAATGACTAATACATCTCCTATTCAAACATGTTATCACACAATACATAGTCTTATAACAATATATCTTTCTACACTCTCAAGTAGTATTTCCCTTTGACATAAAGATTTAGGTATAAGGAGTATCAATTGTAATGGCATTCTCTTTTTTTACTTCTCACACCATCCCTAAATCTTAAGGATTTAATGAGTCTCTCTTCATGTATAAAGAATAAATATTATGATGGCATGGAAATTTTTAAAAGAGAATAGAGTGTCTCTTCATGAGCCAACCTACCATGATCATAAGGGTTTACTAGGCGTTATGCCCATAATGGCCAACACACCAGGGTAATGACCTTCTCAACTGCTTGAAAGACAGGAGGTCTCATCATGAGTTGGCTTGATCACTCTATTACAATCCCAGTGAATGGCACTGTGACTACCTAGCTACCACACCAACACATTGGTCTCTTCATAAGACAAAATGTCTACTTTTCAAAAATAAGTACTATGTCTATATGAAAATTTTTAGGAGAGAATAGGGGGTCTCATCACGAGCCATCCTACCATGATCATAAGAGTTTACCAAGTGACATGCCAACAATGGCCAACACACTAGGGTAATGACCTTCTCAATTGCTTGAAGGACAGGAGGTCTCATCACAAGCTGGCCTGATCACTCTGTTACAACTCTAGCGAGTGGCACCTTCACTATCTGGCCATCACACTAGCACGGTGATCTTTCCATACAATTGGAAAAATAACTAGTTTTACATAAAGGGTTCTGCCTCATTCTTTGGGTTTAAATAGCAACCCTGTTGAGGCCATGAATGCATGCTGGCAATAGTGGCTCTTCTTGTGGTATGAAAGTATTTTCCAATGATAGCCAATTACTCTTACATATACCTTATCTCATATTTTCTTCCATTCCCAATATAAATCCACTACTCGAAATAGTGATAATACTATTTTACCACATAAATAACTATGAATGAACTATGCTTTCATGTTTGAATTCCAAGATGATGACACTAATCATTATCTATCATGGTCACGCTTCCATCACACCATACCATTAAATAAGGACATTCAATCAAAATAATTGATGTACTGCTTTCTTCCCTTCTTTGGTCACTTCCGCATGAGATACACTTATGATAATTTCCAATTCTGGCCTTTACACTACACGCATTCATAATTGTTACAATCACTCCTCTTTGCTTGAGCTCCAAGGCCACGGAGATCATTCTCGTGTATAGAATGTGATTACTGACCCCTCACATTTTCCCCCATATGCATTTGTGATTGATCAAATCTCTCTTATACTTAGGGACATGGACACCCTTATTTCGAGAGAGGGGGTGTAAATATTCATAAATATTAAGCATGTGAATTCCCTGTGCAAATTCCATTGGGTACACTGATAAGACCAAAGAATCATTGCAATTATGATATGAAGTTACCTACATTTACGACAGAAGGCTGCAATTTATTTTTCTCTTGCATGCAGTGTTTATTCTAACCAATAGGGCCGAAAGGAAACTCACACAAAAGGAGAAACTAGCTCAAGAAAACGCATCAACCATGGGAGGAAACTGTTTCTGGAATGAACCTACAACCTTCCCAATCTCCGACGTAGCTCGCACCATTCTCCAGCAAGCTGGTTGGCTGCTATACTTACACAAATTTCAAGGGTTTGACATAGAGATAGCAATTGAATTCCTGTAGAACTTACAGGATGGATATACTAGGCTCAGAGGAAGGTTTATACCGGTCACAGAAGATATCATTGCTAAAGTCTTTGGAATACCAACAGAGGGAGAAAAATGGACCGAAAAGCACCTTCTTCTACGAGAGGAAATCACAGCGTACCAAGATCTAGAATAACCATTGCAACGAAAAGGAAAAGGGATTAACCCTGCCTCTCTACAACAGCTGTGGCAGAAATTGATAGCATTCATCCAGAGATTCATTACATGCGATGGACGCTGAGACGTGGTAAAACTCGATCAACTCAAATTGTTAGCTATTCTTAAACAAAACATTTCAGTTAATCTGCCTTCTTTCTTAATTTTTATATTACATGACACTGTTGTTCGAAGTTAAAGGCTAAAAACCCCCAAGCATTCATGAACCACCATGGTTTAATTAAGTTAATAATCATGCATGAGTTAGACAAACAACAGACATCCTGAGATAGCTCTGTTAACCCTGTCATGCAAGAACCTAAGGAAAACCCTGCTGGGACCGAAATTGAACTCCCTAGAATGAACATAACTAGAAGAATAAGAGTGAAAATGACCCATGCTTCGACTTCAGAACAAAGCAAGCGAAGAAGATCCAAAAGACTGCAATTACAACAAGAAATATCAGAATTGCAATAGGAAGCAGCGCCATCCCATTTACCACCTACAAGCCCTCAAAACATACCCCTACAAGACTATGGGGAAGAGATGGATTGAGTCCTAGAGCCAATGAGGGCATATCGTGAAGCTAGAAGCCCATTTGAACAAGCTGAGGAGCAGGAGGAACCATTGAACTAATATGCCACGGCTAGCAGCTCTAGCCGCATTGAGATATTACCCCACCGAGATGAATCACAGGCCTTTAGGGCCTTGTATCCTTTCAAAAGTGATGAGGTGAGTAGGGAATACCAGGTAGAGGGGGTAGCCAAATATAAAAACCAGTTAGGAGACACCATCCCCTTAGAAAATAATTCAAGCATGGAAATGGTCCCTCTAACGCTTGAAGGAAATAATGTTTCACCTAGCCAAGACATTAATGCAGAAGTAAATTCTAGAATACAGGTAGACAACACCATCACTAACAACCTTGAAACAGGCACCACCATTCCTAGAAATGAGGTTGCTACTCCTCCATCCCCTGCCAAAACCAGGCCAGAAGAAAATTTAGCTGAAAAGAACTTAAAGAAAATGAGCAGGACCTGTAAAAGGTTAAGGAAAATGGTAAAACATTTGAGGAAGCAGTTGAAAGAAGTAAGCAAGGCTCATAAGCCTAAGAAATAATTGACCACCATAGAAACCCAAATAGATTTTTTCACCAATTTAATAGACACTACTAATGTTGAGACACAAACTTACTTAGCAGACACTGTTGAGGTTGAGAAACAGAGTAACTTAGCAAACACTGCTGAGATTGAGATACACACAGACCTAGTGAACACTACTGAAGCCTCTATGTAGACTAGATGGAATTTATAGAAGACAAGGAAACCCAAATAGAGGAAGCCCCTGCCTACACTCCTCTAGTAGAAAAGGCTGCCAATCAAAAATTGCATAATGAATTAATTCGAACGCAGTATGAGTTAGCACAATGCAAAAAGGAAGTAGTGCCCGCATAAGAGTATTAGGAACTATTAAAGAAATTCACAGACCTTTCTACAACAAAGGATGAGACATTTGATCAACTCAAAGAAGAATAGACAAAGGTAAAGAAATCATAGGATCAGGTGGAACAAGCCAAAAAACAAACCACTATGGTTTTCTCTATGTACTCTAATGTGCTAACATGTAGGGCACCAGCCACCAACTATGCCCTATTTCCAGTAGAATGGTATTCGTTACTGAAGATCAAGGTCATAAAGGCAGGGAAGGCCATGAATTTTAAAACCATAGAGGAATTTTTCCATTGCTGCAGTGATCAAAATGAGCAGGTCCAATACTTTTGTGTGAACTATACATGCACAAATTCTTCCAAGAATTGGACAGGGACAATAATCCCAACCCGTTTACAGGAGATATATAGTTCCAAGCTTTCCTCTCTTTTGCTAAGAACCAGATTCAGTGGGCTAAAGCCTACAACATTTTCCAGAAGAGGGAACATGGCCTAGACCTGTGGGTTAGAGGAGAGCCTACTAGACCCCTGCAGTTGTTCATCCAACATAGGAATTTCATGCAAAGAAAGGGGGTAAAGACTAAACCGGGGCCTATCCACAAGGACATTATATAGCATGGGTGGGAGTATTTCACATACATTCAGGAAGCAACTCTAACAACAACCAAATAAAGGTGGATAGCCTCCACGAATAATGTGAAAAATAGGGAGCCATTTGGCTACAAAAACTTCAAAGAAGTTGCCTCCAGATTCCTTTTATATGGCAATATAGTCTTCAACATGGGCCTTGCATGGATAGGATGCAAGTATAGATGCCCTCTCATTTGGTACCCCCTGAGGGTTATGATCATGACTAAGAACTGCCAGAAGGGCACACAAATGTCGCCTTTGAAAAAATCAGACAGAAACATGGTTTAAGAGCCTATAATGAAGAAGTCCACCTTGCCTATTCTATGACCTAGTTACACCTCAATAATTTGTTTGCACGAGGACCTGCAAATAGGTAAGCGAGGGAGTATGTTGGGCTGAGAATGAGGTACATTTTCACCCTACTTTTAACACAAATTTTTATGCACCTTTATGAATCTTTCCCCATCCTAACAGTCAAGGAAAGGAAGATTAATGTAAAATTAGGAAAAATGGACTAATGGTAAAAGGGATGTTTTACAACAAGAATTTGACTTATTGTATCTTTATTCACAGGAAAAAAAAGCAGCTAAATCGACAATAACTAGAAGGTAGCTGATAGGTAGAAAATAACAGAACCATAATGACTCCCATGGGCTGGCGAAAGGTGGAAAGGCATATCCACGTTCGAAGAACTCAAACGACAACCACGAGCAGTGGGTTTCAGTTTGAGAAAGACTGTTACCACTAATTTAAATCGCCTTTAAAAGGCCGAAGAAGAATGTGATAAATAGAGCGGAATAGCGGTTTTCTTCTGTAATGGACGTATCGGTACATGATTGTCTAGTTGTATTCATGTGTTAACCTTAAACTAAATAAATAACTGTGGTTTTTGGAATAGTCATTCTCTAATTTTTCCTTAGCAGTAGACTTCTGGTGTTTTGGGCCCAACCGTGGCAGTTTCTGCGCTAATATTTGTGCTATAAGTTCAATTAAAGAATTTACATTTCATTCATCGAATGCATTTCGTGAGATATCATTTAATTGGTTGAGTTACGAACATAGAACACTATAGATTTCTCTTTCATTAGAAAATTTTATTGTTCATGCTTTCTGGCTTACATTCCATGTTTTCATAGCTGTTAGATGCTTCCATCATTTCCTAATGCTTTTATATTAATTTCATTAAGATTTAGCATGATTGCCATTCAACTCTGTATATAGCTAAGAATTGGATCTTTCCATCATTACTGTAAGGCATCTAGTTGTTAATTGATTTAGAAAGACATCAACTATTTATTTTACAAAGAGAATTCCATTGCAAAATTAGATAAGAAATTGTTGTTCAATTTATTGAGTTTGTTGTTCAATTTACTAAGGTTGATGTTCAATTCAGTAGGATCATTGTTCAATTAATCAATATTTTTTTCAATCGTAGGTTTCTCTTTTCTGCGCTTACTTAGACAAAATATTTAAACGACATTTTACAATTCCATTCCCTTTTGAATTGATTGAACTTCGAGAATTAGATAATCCTCCTCATGGTAATATAGAATAGTTGTTCTTGATATCACTTGCATATACTATTCTCACACTCTTGAAATAAAAAGAATCGCCCTGGGTTGACAATTGAATGAGAAGCATCGAATTTTCCTGTATTAGTCACCTTTGTGACCCAACACTTGGCACACTTTAATTTGCTAACACTTTCTGAAACACACTCTTATTCATTCCCTTCCATGCATTTTGACCTAGTTATCCCTTGATATGCCCTAACACTCCCTAACACCCTTCATCATGCATTGACATTGTTCGACATGTGTTAGCATAAATTTTCATTCCTAATGTGCATGCCCTAACCGTCCCTATATATCATGTCTTCACAAGTACCCTTACTTAATTTTCAACTTGGGAACCTAGCCAAGGCCTCGCTTGACTATAAGAGCTCGACCAAGTTACGGTTACTACAACTACACTATGTTGTTGAATTATGTAGCTTGTGAGGTACTCCTCAAGCCTAGTGAGAAGGATTTGTGTGAGTTTGGTCACAAAAGGATTTGTGGGCAAAGAAACCAAGAAAAGGGATTTTGGACCCATGACGGGGATTAAAATCTAAAAGAAATTTAATATTTCCTAAGGTCTAAGTGGATAAAATCTGTAAGTTCTAGAGGGTTCTTAAGAGGTCTAGGTAAAAATATTTAAGGAGGCCTTAGGATGAAGGAAAGAACTTAAAGTGAGAATGAGCTCATTTGATCAAGGGGGAGAAGAGAGATGTAGTCCTAAAGTAGGTCAAGTAAGGGGGCCAAGTAAGGGTTGCTAAAGGGAGGCCATGATCATCCTCCAAGAGCAAGATCATCATGTGAGGGTTCAAAAGAATGTTGGACATACCTTAATGGTCAGTTCGAGCTAGGAAGTAGGATGGCATATTGTTGGTTCTCTTATGGTAGATCAAGATTAAGATATGTTTCTCATGAGAGTCTGGGCATGTGATTTCAATGGCATTTTTTTGTGAAGGCCGCATCAAATTCTGAAATGTTGAATTTTTCAATAAGAAACATTGAAATTGGAAAACATAAAGGACCAAAAAAAATGCACCCACACTGGTGAGGAATTTTGATGCACAAGGAGTGAGGAATGTGGGGTGTCTAATTTTTTTTCCCTTAAATAAACCAGACAATAAATTGTAATTTCATCTCATACCAACTTGTGTCAGTTAACTAAGTCATGGTGACTGAGTTAGTTCAAGAAATTAGAGTCGAGATTCTAAGATGAGGCATGTAGAGGTATTAATAAAATAATTTTGGAGTCCAGTTGCAGTTGGTGCATTAGCAGGGTGCAAGTGTGAATTAGTTAACTCAATTAAATGAGTTAATATTAGTTTAAATAGTACTAAGTGATGAGCTAATGAGAGGTCAACAAGTGAATTAAACTATATTTAATTCACAATGAGTGATTAATCAAATAACTAATAATTAACTATTAATAGCTTCATGCATGTCAGTTCCGAGGAAGACCCAGTTGAGACAGAGGTTAAAGGGAACATAACTATTAATTGTATTTATAAAAAATTTCCCATGTGAAATTATAAAGTCATTGGGATGCCATGATGGATTATGCAATCAAGGAAGACTGATTTTCCTAATTAATAGGTAGTTAATTCCCTAGGAATTGCATAAGGTAGGTTGAAGGAAGGTTGAGAATTGGCTAAGTAATAGAATGATTTTGCCTAGATCAGTGGGATACAATTAGCAAAGTGATGGAGAATCTCATGAGAGATTAAGAATTGTACTGTTTCATGATTCCTTGACTTAATACACAATAGAGATAGAGTGCTTTTGAGTTGTTTCTTTCCCCAAATACATCTTGTGTTGTGTGATTGATAATTTATTTCTCTTACTTATATGTGATTGTACAATCGTGTTTTGTTTCTGAAAATTGAAGGAAGGATTCAGTATCTTGTTTTTGTTCATTACAAGATCAGATTGAATCTTGTTGGTTAAATTTTCTACATGGTATCAGAGTAGGAATTTTTTGAGAGTTGAGTTGTCAAAGAATATTTGAAATTTTGGTGTAAAATTTTCAAAAAAAAATAGCATATTTGGATTGCTTGTGAAAAACTACCTAAATGGAAAATCAATTCGGAGCTCAGATTAGAGAGATATCATCGATTTAAAATCAACTCTTTTCTAGACACTTTTGTAATGGTGAGACAATTACAATGTGCATAATTCAAGAACCTATATGTACTTAAGGTACCAGATGCAGGCAAAGCTTTGAGGATAAAAGCAGAGGTTAGAGACTTGGCTGTTGAGAGGGAGTACAAATTACCTCTCAACATGCAGCCTTAGAAGCAGTCTCAGAAGGTTTTGGAGTAGCCACAATTGGAGAAGTAGAGAGGAGACAGAGTGGAAGCATCCACTCAAGCAGATAACTCCATGAGGGGGAAATTTCAAGCTAGATGGGAAGAGGGAGCACATGCAGCCATACCACCAAGTGAAAGGCGGGGTGATGTGTATACATAATCCCAAGATAAGAAATTTTGGCAAGATCCATTGAGATTGTGTGTCTCATGGATCGAACCTAACTATGAGGAGTCCATAGTACAACAGTATTAGGAAGGATCAGTTAGATTGATGTAGTCAGATGTCAGGAAGGGAAAAATCAGAGTGACGATGTCAGATACTGGAGCGTTCATCAGAGTTGGCAACAATGCAAAGTGCATGAATGCAAATGTCAGCAGTAGCACATAGAGTCCAGTAGACAGGTGTAGTAGCTAGCAGTAGTCAGAAGACTTCGATGACAAATTAATTATATTGATTTAGTTGTTCGGAGGCTGTTCATTTTTTAGGATTTGCAGGTGCAAACAACACTAAAGAAGTGTTACATGCATAATTCCAAATTTACCATATCAGGATAGATTGAATTCCTTTCTTGTTTAGAGGGAGTGTTGAAATTTGCAACAAGAAATAGTGAAATTGGCAACCAGAAAGGACAAAAAAAAAATGCACCCACACTGGTGAGGAATTTTGATGCACTAGGAGTGAGGAATGTGAGGCGTCTAATTTATTTTTCCCTTAAATAAATTGGACAATAAATTGAAATTTCATCTCATAGCAACTTGGGTCAGTTAACTAAGCCACGATGACTGAGTTAGCTGAATAAATTTGAGTTGAGGTGATTGAGGTGGATAGTGGTGGCCACCCACCTATTCCACTTGGGCCCTCACCATTGTCTCTTTTAGTTTTTCAATTTTCTTAATTATAGCACAGTTTACTATTTTTGTTAGTATTTTGGGTCCTAAACTTCCTAAGTAGTTTTGAGGCTCCAAACGACGTTTTTTGGGCATGAAAGGTTTCATGATTTCATGGAAATCATGCTAGAAGTTGTAGTACTGAGAGAGATATTTCTAACAAGCTATCATGTGTGTAAAACAAATATCATATGACCAAGTTACAACCTCGAGAATTTAGCTACCCAACTACCCCCAACAGGGCCCATAAACTCTTGGTGTTACATCTCCTCGTGTTAGGGTTTTCTATTATTTTTCAATAATAAAAAGGCCTTTGAGCCTTATTATAACATAATTTAGAGGCATGTAGCTACCACATCTCTTCTCAGAGATAAGTGACCATCGCCCGAGCTAGTTTGTTTTCCATTCTGTCCGTAAGCATTTTTCAGTATTTGATATTAATGAAATGAAGTGTTATTCCTAGTGCATCTCTATGTTTATGTTTATTTTTGTATTTTATTGCGTTCTAGCACACTGGATCATGAGGGTCTAAGATGACACATGTAGAGGGATTCTAATATTTTGGGGGTCCAATTGCAGTTGATGCATTAGTGGGATGTAGGTGTGAATTAGTTAACTCAATTAATTGAGTTAAAATCAATTTAACTAGTTCAATTGAGTTAAAATTAGTTTAACTAGTTCCAACTAAGTGATGAGCTAGTGAGAGGTCCACTGAATTAAATTAGATTTAATTCACAATGAGTGATCAATTAGATAACTGATAATTCACTATTCATAGTTGCATGCATATCAGTTCCGGGGAAGTCCCAATTGAGACAGAGGTTAAAGGGAACATAACTATCAGTTGTATTTATACAAAATTTCCCATGTGAAATTATAAAGTCATTGGGATGCCATGATGGATCTCGCAATCAAGGAAGGCTGATTTTCCTAATTAATATGGAGCTAATTCCCTAGGAATTGGGTGAGCAAGGCAGGCTGAAGCAAGGTTGAGAATTGGCTAAGTACTAGACCGATTTTTCCTAGATCAGTAGGAGACAATTAGCAGAGTGTTGGAGAATCTCATGAGAGATTAAGCATTGTATTGTTTCATGATTCCGTGACTTAATACATAATAGAGATAGAGGGATTTTGATTAGTTTCTTTCCCCAAATACATCTTGTGTTGTACGATTGATAATTTCTTTCTCTTACTTATATGTGATTGTGCGGTTGTGTTTTGTTTCCGAAAATTGTAGGAAGGATTCAGTATCTTGTTTTAGTACATTAGAAAATCAGATTGAATCTTGTTGGTTAGATTTTCTACATGAAATAGAAGAGAGGGTTGAAACGATCTTTTCTTCTGGTGGTTAGATGGCCGCAAGGTCTATGATAAGGACCAACATAAATGGACGAGGGCTTGCACTTTAAATTAGAGCCAGAATAGAAGTAGATGCAAATGTAATATTGACTGAGGTAACCCTAGTTTGAGAGTTGACATTGAGATCTGAATTTCATATCAAGATTCAGTCAAAGAAATTCCCAGAATCTATGGATCCATATGAGCTAAGTCGAGTCTCTTATGTTGGCAAGGGTTGTGGTTTTTTCTATGGGTGGATAGGGTTTGTTCTACAAAAATTATAAGTACGTAAGCATAGTGCCCTAGTTAGGAAAATTTCCTAACATGTTTAGTTCATAAGGCATGCCCTTAATACTGTGACAAATTTTCATAGAAGAAGAGCGGTTGTGACCCTTAGAGTGAGGTTTATTTCTGAAATATAGACCGCAAATATAGAACATGGTTGCAGGTTTAGTATGTGTGGAGATAGCAAATCCAAAGGAGGGTGGAACCTGAATATAAGATTGAGCATACAAAATATTTCAAAAAATTTGAACATAATAGGCTCGTGGTTCTATCTAAGCTTGGAAGAAAATTTCAAAACTTAGTTACACAACATCATGGAAGATTATTTTAAAGGTTTCCCATGCATTCTAATAAGAAATATCTGGTGAGATAGGAACAACAACACATTTTTTTCATGAGAAGTATCCATGATAGTTTACGAATCACACAAACTTATATCCTTTATGCAAGTCATATGATGATATGTCTTCACACTTATTTATATCTTGTCCTAACACAGTGCGGGTGATCACCACCACCCTTGCAAAATTGAACATGAAAGGCTTGTGGTCCTATCTAAGCTTGGAACAAAATTTCAAAACTTAGTTACACAACATCATGGAAGATTATTAAAAAGGTTTCCCATGCATTCTATTCAGAATTATCTAGTGGGATTGGAATAGCAACACATTTTGTTCACGAGAAATATCCATGATAGTTTACAAATCACCTGAACATCTATCCTTTATGCAAGTCATATGATGATATTTATTCACACTTATTTATGTCTTGTCCCAGCACAGTATAGCTCATCACCACCACCCTTAAAAAATTTAACATGATAGGCTCGTGGTCCTATCTAAGCTTGGAAGAAAATTTCAAAACTTAGTTACAAAAATCATGGAAGATTATTAAAAAGGTTTCCCATGCATTCTAATCAGCAATATCTGGTGGGGTTGGAACAACAACACATTTTGTTCACGAGAAATATCCATGATAGTTTATGAATCACCCCAACATCTATTCTTTAGGCAAGTCATAAGATGATATTTCTTCACACTTATTTATATCTTCTCCCAACGTAGTGCGGGTCATCACCACCGCCCTTGGAAAGTTGAACATGATAGGCTTGTGGTCCTATCTAAGCTTGGAACAAAATTTCAAAACATAGTTACACAACATCATGGAATATTATTAAAAATGTTTCCCATGCATTCTAATTAGAAATATCTGTTGGGATTGGAATAGCAACACATTTTTTCATGAGAAATATCCATGATGGTTTAAAAATCACCCCAACATCTATCCTTTATGCAAGTCATATGATAATATTTCTTCACACTTATTTATCTCTTGTCCCAACAGTGTGCAGGTCATCACCACCACCCTTGAAAAATTGAACATGATAGGCTCGTGTTCCTATGTAATCTTGGAGGAAAATTTCAAAACTTAGTTACACAACATCATGGAATATTATAAAAAAGGTTTCCCATGCATTCTAATAAGAAATATCTGGTGGGATTGGAACAACAACACATTTTTTTCACGAGAAATATCCATGATAGTTTACGAATCACCCAAAAATTTATGCTTTAGGAAAGTCATATGATATATTTCTTCACACTTATTTATCTCTTGTCCTAACACAGTGCAGGTCATCACCACTACCCTTGCAAAATTGAACATGATAGCCTTGTGATCCTATCTAAGCTTGGAAGAAAATTTCAAAACTTAGTTACTCAACATCATGGAAGATTATTATAAAGGTTTCCCATGCATTCTAATCGGAAATATCTGGTGAGATTGGAACAAAAACACATTTTCTTCACAAGAAATTCTAACAAATATCACAATTGAATTGATAAAAAATAGTGTTTGGAAGACAATATTCATCCTAAACCACAAAAATAAGTGATTCTATTAATTCCTCCACTCCCTCTTGGATTTCCCTATGAATTCTTTGATGGTGTTTTACAAGTTATCCCACCTAGCTGCAAAGTGGGTGTGGTACTCTTCCTCTCCCATTCTTATAGCGAGAAAGTAAGATATACCCAAAGTTAAGGCTTCAACAACTGAGTTGATTCCATTTCTTTTTCTACCCTTCTAGAAATTGCATCCATCAAAAGAGTCAAATTTGTATAGATCATGGGGGATTCAAAAATCATGATCAATTAGATCAATAATTCATGATAAAAAAATCTACCTACATCCCATCCTATAGGATATCATATATCCCCCCAACTCTTTGGACTAGCTATCTTTCAGACACATTCTCAAGCAGCTAAATACCACAACACACAATATTTCAAAGGAATATCTAAAACTGCCCATTGACACCTTTTTGATACCAGACTCCATCGATAGGATGGAGTATTACCAAATGATTATTCATGTCCAAGCTTGAAAAAAAAGCCAATGTAGATTGATGCATGCACATTCCAATCATGACAATCAATTTCTACATCTTATCAATAGAAAAAACAAGTAATTTTTTTCTCTGTTCTCTTTACAACATAAACACCAAATTCACTCATAATGTTAGGATAAGTTGAAAGATATGACCAAAAATGACATGGGTGGAGTATTTTGTGGTGTGTTTAACGGGACTAGGTGACACACATGTAGCATGGATGGGTAGAAGTGGGATGTCCAAGCATGGTTTACTAAGATCTATAATCCATGCATTAGATAATGAGAAGGGGGATTAAGACCTAATGTCATGGGGGCTAGGGGGCCTAGAGGGAAGGTAACAAGAGAAATTGAAAGGAGAATCCCCGATAGTGGTGGTAAGGATATGAAGGGCCCCATTATCACAACCGATAAGCCATTAACCCATAACCACTAAATTCCCTATCCCTTAACCTCAAAGCCATACTCTCTTAACCCCTACACTCATAACTCATAAGCCATCAACCCCTTGACACATTAAACCTTAAGCCACTAACTCCTAACCTAGAATCCATGAACCCCCTAAGCACTAACCCCTTATTCTCTTAACTCGTGACCCTTAAATCTTAATCCATAACCCATAAACAACTTAAAAACTAACCCCTTAACCCATAACACCTAAATCCCTTTCCCCCTAAGCCCTTGGCCCTTAATTCTTAACTCTTGAAGCCTTTAACCACTTAGTATCCAAGGAAAAAAACAACACATCAAACCAACAAAATAACCTCTTTGGAGAATCCTTCACCTCTAACTAAGAATATTGGTAACATTTTATTTTTAGAGAACTAGGTATTGGTCTCGAGGTTACGTGTTTGTGGGTAATTCCCTGATTAACATGTATATCAAATGTAGAACAACTGGATAATTTTCAAAACCTTAATAAGAATTGCTCACAATATCTACACTTCATGTTGACATGGAGCTTGTAGTGCTCTCATACATAAGGAGTTGGCAATGAATAGATCACTCGTAATGATGCAACCTCTTCAATGCTAATGAACAAGGAGCTAACCCTTGATACAAATATTTTGTTTGCTAAAAAAAGGCAATTGTGTCAATGTAAAATAATATACATAAGATAAAATAAAATGATATTATCCACATCAATGCTTTAAATAGCCTCACATTTTCCATGAGTGGTGAGCCAAGGGGTGAATGTAGGGCACTATTAAAGTTACATCATGTTTAAATTCCTTTTACATCACGAGATTGTTCTCCATTAGGGTTGATGCATCTTCAAAAATATCCATGTTAGTTTACGAATCACTCCAACATCTATGCTTTAGACAAGTCATATGATGAAATTCCTTCACACTTGTTTATCTCTTGTCCCAACACAGTGTAGGTCATCACCACCACCCTTGCAAAATTGAACATGATAGCCTCGTGGTCCTATCTAAGCTTGGAAGAAAATTTCAAAACTTAGTTAATCAACATATTGGAAGATTATTATAACGGTTTCCTATGCATTCTAATCAGAAATATCTGATGGGATTGGAATAACAACACATTTTTTTCACCAGAAATATCCATGATAGTTTACGAATCACCCCAACATCTATGATTTAGAAAATTCATATGATGATATTTATTCACACTTCTTTATCTCTTTTCCCAACACAGTGTAGGTCATCACCACCACCCTTGAAAAATTGAACATGATAGCCTCGTGGTCCTATCTAATCTTGGAAGAAAATTTCAAAACTTAGTTACTCAACATCATGGAAGATTATTATAAAGGTTTCCCATGCATTCTAATCAGCAATATCTGGTGGTATTGGAACAACAACACATTTTTTTCACAAGAAATTCTAGAAGAGATCATAATTGAATTGATAAAAAGTAGTGTTTGGAAGATAGGATTCATCCTAAACCACAAAAATAAGTGATTCTGGTAATTCCTCCACTCCCTCTTGGATGCCCCTGTGACTTCTTTGATGGTGTTGCACAAGTTATCCCACCTAGCTGCAAAGTGCGTGTGGTACTCTTCCTCTCCCATACTTATAGCGAGAAAGTAAAATATACCCAAAGTTAAGGCTCCAACAACTAAGTTGATTCCATTGCTCATTTTACCCTTCTGGAAATTGCATCCATCAAAAGAGTCAAATCCCTATAGATCATGGGGGATTAAAAAATCATGATCAATTTGGTCAATAATTCATGATAGAAAACATCTACCTACATCCCATCCTAGAGGATATCATATATTCCCCCAACTCTTTGGCCTAGCTATCTTTCAGAAACATTCTCAAGGAGCTTAATATCACAACACACAAGATTTCAAAAGAATCTCTCAAACTGTCAATCGATACTTTTTTGATACCATAATCCATCGATAGGATGGAGTATTACCAAATGATTATTCATGTATAAGCTCGGAAAACAAGCCAATGTAGATTGATGCATGCACATTCCAATCGTGACAATCAATTTCTACATCTTCTCAATAGAAAAAACAAGTATTTTTTTATATGTTCTCTTTACAACATAAACATCAAATTCACCCATAATGTTGGGATAAGTTGAATGATATGATCGAAAAGGATGTGGGAGGAGTATTTTGTTGTGTATTGAATAGGACTAGGGGACACACATGTAGCATGGATGGGTAGAAGTGGGATTTCCAAGCATGGTTTACTAAGATCTATAATCCATGCATTAGAGAATAAGAAGGGGGATTAAGACCTAATTTCATAGGGGATAGGGGTCCTAGAGGGAAGGTAACAATAGAAATTGAAAAGGGAACCCCCGGTAGTGGTGATAAGGGTATCGGGGTCCCCATTAGCCATGAACCCATAACCACTAAATTCCCTATCCCTTAACCTCGAAGCCATAATATCTTAACCCCTACACTCATAACTCATAAGCCATCAACCCCTTGATGCATTAAACCTTAAGCCATTAACTCCTAACCTAGAATCCATGAACACCCTAAGCACTAACCCCTTATTCTCTTAACTTGTGATCCCTAAACCTTAATCCATAACCCCTAAACACCTTAAAACCTAACCCCTTAACCCACAAAACCTAAATCCCTTAATTATTAAGCCCTTAACACCTAAATCCCTTCCCCCCCAAGCCCTTGGCATGTAACTCTTAACTCCTGAAGCCCTTAACCACTTAGTATCCAAGGCAAAAAACAACACATCAAACCAACAAAATAACCTCTTAGGAGAATCCTTCACCTCTAACTAAGAAGATCAGTACCATTTGATTTTTAGAGAACTAGGTATTGGTATCGAGGGTGTGTGTTTGTGGGTGATGCCCTTATTAAAATGTATACAAAATGTAGAACAATTGAATAATTTGTAAAACCTCAATAAGAATTGCTCACAATATCTACACTTCAGGTTGACATGGAGCTTGTAGTGCTCTCACACATAAGGAGTTAGCAAGGAATAGATCACTCATAATGACCCAACCTCTTCAACCCTAATGAACAAGGAGCTAACCCTTGATACAAATATTTTGTTTGCTAAAAAAACACAAATGTGTCAATGTAAAATACATGTACATAAGAGAAAATAAAATGATACTATCCACTTCAATGCTTGAAATAGCCTCACATTTTCCATGAGTGGTGAGCCAAGGGGTGAATGTAGGGCACTATTAAAGTTACATCATGTTTAAATTACTTTTACATCACGAGATTTTTCTCCATTAGGTTTTATGGATCATCACAAGGGAGCATGGCACCTTTTTATGGGGGAGCAATTAAAGTTGTAACATGATTCAAATGATATACACCTCCAATGTAAATGACATCATTATATGTTTGTGTCAATTTGTTAAAGAGGTTATTTATAAACAATAAATTTAGTACTTGGACTTCATCTTTGCATGGCCTTGACTCTAAGATGGATTTGTACTACAAACACTTCATGCAAATAAGAGGGGGCCTTATTTTTTGACCCTCATACACACAAGAGCACTAGATGTTGCCTGTCAATTCCCCCTTGGTGGTTTCAAAGTGGGTTTACATTACTGTATAGTTGAAATGAATGACATCATGATATTCCTCTTCTCAATAACATCTTCCATCTTTTCCATATATACAACATTGAGTTAGAGGCTAACCTCATTTGTAGATGCTTCATTTATTATGAGATTCAAGGGATTTTCTATTTTCTTTTATCAAGATTTAGATGGTCGTCATCTACTTTCTTTCAATACATGTCTAACTATTTTTATGAGGGAGGTCTTTAGATTTAGATCGTTATATAAGACCTTATGTGGCCTTCCCCTTTTGAACTTTTCCAAGGGGGTCACCGTCTCCCTATTGCCTTGCCTACTTAGGGCCAACATTGACAAGCCAATATTAAAACTTCTTCAACTATCATATTGGTGAGGCCTCATACCTCTTATTGAACCCCTTAATGCGACATTATTTCTCCAAAGAGACTATTGAGGATTTCACATTGCAAATCACAGGTTGGATGTCACAGGACATGTTACCCTACTTTCTATATGAGTTTTTAGACGATAATTTTAAATTTTGATTGACATATCAACCCTTGTGATTCTTGTGACATTAATCATTTTCCAACTGAGATATACAAATGACTATATAATTGGTTTGATGACACCTTGCCTTGGCCATCTATGACACTAGGCGTAGGAAGATGTTTCTTTAGCGATCACTTTAACTTGATATATATGATCCATGTATATATCTCTAATGTGTATTGTTTTTATTGTGATCAATTAAAAACTTTATTCTAACTATTAAATGTTTTGGCCATATATTCTATACTGAATTATTCCATGGGGTTTCATAATTTTACTCATAAAAATATATCATCTTGATAGTTTAAATATATAAATGGTGGGTTGAGTAATTACTACACATCATATCTTATTATACCTTATTTCCCGTGATCAAATTTTATCTCACATAATTTCATAGCATATTAATTCATTTTAATCATGATGTCCAGCCCTATGATTCCCCCGAGTACGAACTCAATTATTTTATTCATAAAACTAACTATGTAAACCACTATGTTTTCAATTTTATCACCGTGTTTTCATGTCGGGTTTTTTATCTTAATGATAGCAGTTGTGTGAATGAGGCTGGTTCAGTTTCGAACTACGATTTAAAAAATAAGCATGGTTGGGTTAGATGTATGTGAAGGAAAAGGTCAAGGGCTCTTTTTTCGTTTATTTTAGATTGAGCGGGAGTCATTTTTGAGCAGGAGCATTCAAGAAAAGATAAAATTGACAAAGATAATAGCTGAGTTGTGGATGTCTTTTGTTTTCAGGAAGAGCAATTGAGGTTCAACCTGAGAATAACAAAACTACATCAAAAGGTGAAGGAACAAAAAGAGAAAATGAGGGAAAAAGGTGAGCTATGCCATTTGTGTTTTAGATTATTTTGTATTTACTATTTAGTTAAAGTATCCATTCTTTAGAGATTTATATGTTTACATTGCCTATTGTTACAGTTATATACTGTTGCCAAGACAACTTATTTACTATTTAGTTGAAGTACATGTTCTTTTGAGATTTATATATTTACAATGCCTGTTGTTGCAGTTACATACTATTGCCAAGACAACTAGCATGCATCACAGTGAATGGGTTGAGAATGCAGATCGTTGGGTAGCTGGATTTTTAGAAAAGTTTGAAGAGGCGTGTCATATTATGGTGAAATTTTTATTTTCTTTTACATTGAGCGAGAGTCGTGAAAAGAATTGAAAAACGGAAACGTGAACTGGAGCAGAGAGTTGGTCTTCACAATATTACGAATAGATTAAATAGTTTACATTGGAAACATCAGCAATAAATAACTAGAGATAAACTCGAATAAACTGGACTGACTGAAACTAAACTAGGACACTTGGACTGACGGATTCGAAACCTAGCAGGTGGTTGAGATTATGTTCTTTAACATTCCCCTTTAATTTCAACCACATAAGACACCTAGAAGGTGGTTGAGATTATGTTCTTAAACACTCCCCTTTCATTTCAACCACATAAAAAAAATTAATTAAGATACCTGCTGGTCTATGTCTTAGCGAGGCTTACAATTTTAAAAAAATTGACTTCAACTAGATTTGGTTTTCTTCTTCTCTTTTTCCAAATTCTGTAGCCTCTAAATTGTTTCATATTTTTCTCTTTGTTGTATCCTTAAGAACTTTGTTTCTTCATTTGCTGGTGTAGGTATTTTATTGTTCCAAACTGTCTAAGCATGTTCTGGACATCTTTAAGAAATGTGGGCTGCTGCCACATATTTTTTTCTGTAGTGCTCTTTTCATCATCAATCTGTTGCAACATAGGATTAGAATAATATCTTATCTCTTCAAAACTCTAATGCATGAAAATTTCATTGACATGTTCATCATGCATGTCATCTTCAACATTCATATCTACAGTTTCTATGTAGACCTCAACTAGACATGGTGTTGCAAGCCATGTTTCAATAAACTTTAGCTCTTCTTCATAATCAATCTGTGTACCTGCACACTTGAAATCAATGTTAGAATTAAAAATATTTTCAGAACGACATTGGTTCTGGTCTTTTTGCTCTTTAGTGAGAGCTTTCTCTTGTTGTGCTTCCTTTTCTTCTTCTTTCTCTGTTTTTTCCTTCTGTTCTGCAATGAGAGCTTTTTGTTGTTGTGCTTCCTTTTCTGGTTCTTTCTATGTTTCTGCTTTCTCTTTGCAGACTGTCTTTATCTCTATTTTTGTCTATGTCCTTGTCTCTTTTGCACTAACCTGTAATGCTGCAAACAGATTGTCTTCCACTGAATCGAGTGGGATTTTATCACCAAATAACATCATGTCGATATAATGTTTTTGTTGCATCATCTGCAACCAGTCATCATTAGCCAAAATTCATTATCAAAGTTAACATCAGCCATATCAATCATTGGATTTACCATTTCATCAGCAAGCTTTGTTGCTGGTATCATTAAAACTTTGTGAGCAATCTCTGTTGCTGGAATCTTTAGATCTTCGTCGGCAAGTTCTGTTTCTAGATTCTCTTCATTCACTTGTGGCCATGCACAATGGGGTTGACGAGCATCTTCATTTTGCTTCTCTGCTTCATTTTCAATTTCTTCACAGACATCAGCCATTTGTGACTGCGCACAGTGGGATTCAACAAACTCTTCATTTTGCTATAGATCTTCTACTACAGATCCACCTTCATCTTCATCTCCAAAGCTCACATTTGTTTCATTGCTCCCCCTTGTACCAAAACATCTCTCAAGGGTATCCCATGCCTCCTTGGTTGTCTTGGCATTTGAGATTAAGGGAAGTATACTTTCATCGACTGATTCTTTTATGCATCTCATTGCATAGGCATATTTTTGCCTTTTGATTTCCAGATCTAAAAAGATCTCGAACATAATCCGCTTTTGCTTTAGCCTCTTGGCTTTTCCCATGACTTCGTTGCTTGGCTTCCACAAACATACGAATCTACTTGTGCATCAAATACCTTGTTTCTTCAAAAAATTTGCTACTCTTCAATGAGTCTTATGCAACCGTTCACTTTCATCTCACATCACAACTTTAAGTTTTTTTAAAAAAAAACTCCAAAAAAAATTTTACACATGCTCTTAGAAAAATCCTTTTCCTTTGTTTAAAAAACCTTAAAACAACTTTTGAGATTTTAATTTTTTTTTAATAAAAAAACTTTAAAAAAAAAATCATTCATAAACTTTCGAATAAAGCTTTTAAAATTCTTTACCGGTCCTTTTTCATTTGATAAAGCTTTTCCAACTCTTGAAGTTTTGTTTTTTTTTTTTCTAAAAAAACTTTTAAAAAAAAACCATTCATAAACTTTCGAATAAAGCTTTTAAAATTCTTTACCGGCCCTTTTTCATTTGATAAAGCTTTTCCAACTCCTGAAGTTTTGGTTTTTTTTTCTAAAAAACTTATAAAAAAAAATCATTCATCTAAGCTCTCTTTGGACCCCTTTATAAACACGCTTTGAAAAAATTTTAAAGTTTTTTTATGTTAAAAAACTTTTTAAAAAATAACCCTTTATATAAGGTAAAATGGCTTTCACGTAAAACTTGAATCGATTTTAAAATTGACCTTCGTAACGCTTCATACCTTTTTGAAAAAAATATCCTCACGAATCCTCATAACAAGATTGACTTTAACTTTTACGCAGATGAGTTAATTTTTGCTGTTGTAGACTAACGCGATCCCAAGGGGAATAGTCGCCTCTATTTCAAAACAACGCGTGTATTCTCGCGCCAATCTTTTTTTTTTACGCGTTGGTGCGAGTATGCAATTGCGTCTTTCTTTTGCCCTTTAGTGGCTCTGGAGAGCAGAAAAGAAATGAAAAATTAAAGCGATTTAGAGGCTACAAAATTTGGAAAAAGAAAAGAAAAAAACAAAATATAGTTGATTTTTTTTTAATTGTAGATTAGACTGAGCGATTCGACACCTAGCACGTGACTGAAATTACATTCATTTCTTTTTTCCGTTTCTTTTAGATTGAGCGACGCCCTCTGCCTAGCTTCCTTTTCGTCTTCTCCATCTTCCGGCGTCATTACTGCCCTCACATGTCTGCAAACATCCTCCCTGTCATCTTTCAGCGTCATTACTGCCCTCAAAGGTCTGTAAACATACTCCCTGCCGACTCCGCCATCGCTCTGTCTTGCAATCTCCACACCCACCTTCAATTCATGAACTATCAATCTCGCATTCAATCCGTGATCCTGTAGAATCCGTAGAGTGATGAAAGGAAATCCTACACTCATTCCCTCCATGAGAGAGCTCCAACCGCAATGCGTCTAAAAAGCTCCGGTGGAAGGATGTGATGAAATCTCCTTCCGCGGTGCCCACCCCTTCAATACCAACCCTTTGTCCCAAATCCGCTCTTCGAAACCCACGGGCAATGAAATCGAACCCTCGCCCGAGCTGCCAAACGAAGCATCGCAGCATTGGCTGCCAAATGAAGCATACACAACGAAGCATCGCAGCATTGGTTGCCGAACGAAGCATACACAACCGAAGAAGCCGCCTGCGTTCCAAGCCATTTCAAGCACTCGAGGTCGAGAGGCCCGGCGCTTGATTGCAGAAGCGGACCGACCGGAATGACCAGTTTCCTGGTGACCTGCTGGAAATAGTCGATGAACTTCCCTTCAAACTCGTAGCCCGATTTTATTGCAACGAATTCTACAGATATTGCACTGAAATATCACCTGCTGCAACGAATTCGACAGATCAAATGGAGTTTTTCGGGTGTGGAAATAAAACGTGGGAAGGTTCACAGCTGTGAACCTGGAAATGGTAAATATCTCCACTTATCGCAGACAGCCCTGGGCGAGATTCAAAATGCAAATCGTGTTCTACGGTTAAAAATATTTAAATATTTGATTCGAGTAAAGTGATTTGAATTCACTAGCAGATCGACGGAAGAAATACTTTCAGTGCATTTGTTAAGGCCACCGTATCTACAAGGAGTGGGGCTGTCACGAACTATAACTGCGCCTGTACTGCAATAGCACACACTGGTTGCTGGTCTCTGCTCAAAGGAGGCCTTAATCTAGATATTTCTCCAAAATCGGCCACATTATACTTTGAGGTAAATTGTATAAACAGGAGATTTCTATACTTTGAAGCATTTCTTGGATGGATGAATTTTATACTTACCCTATTCGAATTTTCAGACATTAACTGTTATGATAATGGAGAAGTATTTGCTGCTCCACGACTCTGCTAACAGAAACCAGTGAGGAAAACAACCTATCGGGCGACCGTCTTCTAGGTATTCTTCTTCTTTGCAATTTTGGAATCGTTGGAAGTCTGACATGCGTTGGAAGAATTGGATTTGATGGTGTTTATAAGCGTGCTTGCCAACGATTCATATCGATGCGTTGTGCACATAATAGCTCGCTTGCGGGCTCCTACCTAGGTTGCTCGGCGCTAAACAAGAGCTCTGCGTTGTTTTTTTAGCTTGAATGGGACTTAGTTATGTTGTGTAGATTCCATGCTTGGCTCATGGAATTAATTGAGAATCGGAGGGCCATTTTTTTTTTTTTTTTTTTTTAAATTCTATAAAAACCCTTGGCTTGAATGAAAAAGAAATTAAAAAAGAAAATTCAATTAAAAAAAAAATCACATCTATAAAAACTCTTTCAAAAAAACTTCTATAAAAACCTTTGGCTTGACTGAAAAAGAAATTTTAAAAAATTTCTAAAAGACTGAAAAAGAATTTTTAAAAAATTTCTATAAAAACACTTAGCTTGCTTGAATGAAAAATAACTTTTAAAAAAACATCTATAAAAACCCTTGGCTTGAATGAGGCTTCGTATTTATAAAAACCTTGACTTGAATGAGACTGGGCCAATTCTTTTTTAAAAGAACTTTTATAAAAACTTCTATAAAAACCCTTGGCTTGAATGAGACTTGGTATTTATAAAAACCCCTTATTAAAACCTTGGCTTGAATGAGACTTGGTGTGTGTAGATTCTATGCTTGGCTCATGGAATTAATTGGAGATTGGTCCTCACGGGCCAATTCTTTTTTAAAATAAGTTTTATAAAAACCCCTATAAAAACCTTGGCTTGAATTAGACTTGGTATGTTGCGTAGATTCGATGCAACTAGAGAAGGACATCGGCCCCAATAGTAGAATAGAGGTGATGGTACAATACAGTTGGAGCAGTTGGAGTGTTGGGCATGTGGTAAGGTGCATATTAAAAGGGATTTTACATAGAATTAGGGTGGTAGGCCTTAGACTTATAGTGGAGAGTGGGTGCAGACTGTTGGGGATGTTGGGCAGAGAATTCCCTGTATAAATGCATCACTAGATAATGTGCAGGAAAATATTCAGGCATCTATCATTGAGATGGACGAAAAGCTTTGTCATCAAGTTATTTATATAATCTTTATTGACCCTAGATCTAATCATAGTTATAGTTATGCTAATGCTCAATTGGTGGACAAGTGGAGATTGAATAAATAAGTGCATGGAGACTCTTGGTTAGTGTAGTTGGCTATAGGCAAAAATAACGGAGTTTTCCATTGGACAAGATATTTTTCATTTGAGTTGAATGGTATGCCTACATTATCACATCTAAATGTATTATCGTTGGGTTCATATTGTATGCTCTTGGGTATGGATTGATTATATATTCATAGGACCAAAGTGGATTTTTATGAAAAATACATTAAGTGTTTTGATGATAGTGGAGAACAGACTGTCTTATAAGGTAAGAAGAAAACAACATTAGTTAGGATGGTGACAGTTGTGTAAGAAAAGAACAGTCATAGAAAATGGTCTGTGTTATCTGCACTGCACGTTTATAGTGATAAAGGTAAGGAGCATGGGGATGTAGAGATATTGAGCAGGCACTCGATCTCACAACAATTTCAGGATGTGTTTCCAAAAAAGATCACATAGTTACCACCTCATGAGAAGTGGAATTTTCTATTGAGTTGGTACTATGGAAAGTATCAGCATCAAATGCACCATATAGGATGACTACTCTAGAGTTAGTAGAACTGAATTTGCAGTTGAAGGAAATTCTTGACAAGGGATACATTAGGCCAAGGATATCATTGTAGGGTTCACTGGTATTGTTTGTGAAGAAGAAGGATGATGCTCTTAGGTTATGCATTGATCACAAGTATTTGAACAATATGACCATCAAGAACAAGTATTTGTTTCCAAGGATTGATGACTTATTTAATCAGTTGAAGGGAGAATAAATGTTCACAAATATTGATTTGAGATTTGGATATCATCAGGTACGCATCAAGGAAGATTCTATTTATAAGGCAACTTTCCAAACTAGGTATGGGCATTATAAGTTTCTTGTAGTTCCATTTGGTTTGACTAATTCTCCAAGTACCTTTATGTGATTAATGAATAGTGGGTTGCATCCCTATCTGGAAAAATTTGTTATTGTATTACTTAATGACATCTTGATATATTCTAGGAATGATGAAGAACATATTGGGCATTTAGGAGAAATGTTTAGATTGTTGAGAGAGCATCAATTGTATGCTAAGCTTAGTAAATGTAGTTTCTTTCAGAAAAAGGTACATTACTTGGGGCATGTGGTCTCTAAGGAAGGCATAACAATGGTTCCAAAGAAGATAAGAGCTATCATGGAGTGGGAGACTCCTAGAAACATGGATGAGGTGAGATCATTTATGGGGTTAGCAGGCTATTATAGTAGCTTCATCATGAAATTCTCTCAGATTTCATATCCTATGATGTCGCTACAGAGGAAATGTAAGAATTTTGAATGGACAGAGGAATGTGTAGTTAGTTTTGAACAGTTGAAACAATTGTTGACAAATGCTTCAATGTTAAATATTGCGGATCCAGACAAAGAGTTTGGAGTATGCACATATGCTTGCAAGAGAGGACTTGTTGGAGTTCTTATGCGGGAAGGACATGTAGTACGATATGAGTGACTAAAATCGAATCACTTCAACCATAACTATCTGACACATGATCTTGAGTTGCCACTGATCATTCATGCATTGAATATATTGAGGCACTATCTTCTTGGCAGGAGGTTTGTACTGATGAGTGATCACAGTCGGTTGAGATGTTTGTTTGACCAACTGAATTTGAATGCTATGAAAACTAGATGGTTGGGAATGATGAGTGAGTTTGACTTAGAGATTTGGTACATTAAACAAAAAGATAACAATGTTGCAAATTTTGTTAGCAGGCGAACATAGGTAAACCACATTGCAACTATGAGTTCCCATGGGACAGACTTACATGATCAGACCTTATAGGTAGGTTACTAGGATGATAGGTATAAAGAGCTTATGCACAAGTTACAAAATAATACAACCACAAGTACAGGTATTGGTATAGGTACAAATACAAATACATGTTAGTGGTAAAAGTACAGGTGCAGGCGCGGGTACAGGTGCACAAGATGTGGACTATCATCTCTTAGAGGATAGATTGCTCATACTTAGAGACAGGATATATGTTCTGAGCAATAGTGAGCTAAAAAATATTATCTTGACGGATTTTCATGCAAAACCATATTCAAGTCAGCGAGGATACCCAAAGACATTGACAAAAATGAAGAAATTTTACTATTGGCTAAATTTGAAAAAGTACGTGGCAGATTTTGTGGCTAGATGTTTGGATTGTCAGCGAAAAAAGGAAGAGTGTAAAAATATAGGTGGATATCTACAACCAATTCTGATTGAAAAATGGAAATGGAAGGTCATTTCCATGGGTGTCATTACATGTTTTCCAATAACATCTAGAGATCATGGTTGTGGTGGACATGTTGACTAAGGTAGCACACTTCATTCCAGTAAAGGCTATGTATTCATCTACTGATGTGGCACAGGTTTTCATTAGAGATGTGGTCATATTTTATGGTGTTTCGAAGAAAATTGTGTGACACAATGATGTTAAGGTGACTTCCATGTTTTGGAAGGAGTTGTTTGTAGGTTTAGGTATAGAGTTGGCCTTCAGTAAAACTTATCATCCATAGATAGACAAGCATATAGAGAGGGTCAACATGATATTGGAGGAAATTTTGAGGATGTATGTGATCCATCAGAAGAGGATATGGGAGGAGCACCTTTCATTGGTTGAGTTTTCTTACAACAATGGTTACCATGAATCACTGATGATGAGTCCATTTGAGGCATTTTATGGGCAGAGTTGTAATAAGCCCATCATTTGGAGTGATTTGGTGAACATGGTATTGATTGGACTGAACAAGTTAGAAGAAACGAAACAGGAAATGGAGGTAATAAAGAAGAATATAAAGGCAACATGGGACAAACTAAAAATATGTGCAGATCATAACAAGTTATTGAAGAAGCTTCTAGTTTGGGAAACATGTGTACTTGTTCATCAAGCCCAAGAAGATCTCCTTACAGATTGGATTGTCTTCCAAGCTCGCACATCAATTTTGTGGGCCTTTTAGGATTCTTGAAAGGATTGGGCCATTAGCTTATTGAATTATGCTGCCTCTGACAGTGAAAGTCCATTATTTTTTCCATGTATCATTACTTAAGAAGTATGTTAAGGATGTTGATCATGTGATTGAATAGCTTGTATTGTAGGTGGAGCCAGATGCAAAATTCCAACTAGAACCTCAGTGTATATTATAGAGAAAGGTGATCATGCTTCAGAATCGACCAATCGAGTAGGTTAAAGTGTAGTGGAAGCACTTTAGGCCGATGAAGATAAATGGGAGATGGAATATAAGATGCGAGTTATGTATCCTTATTTATTTGTTGTTTGAACGAATGCCTTTTATATCTATTTTTGGTATATGCTTTGATATGATATTTTGGTATGTGTACATATGTATATGGATGTAAATACCACCATGAGATGTGTAATAAAGCTCTAATAATATGTATGGGTGTCATGTCATTATGGTTTTCATGTTGTTATGTTGTTATGTTGTCATGTTGGTTTGCTTCTCAATAGGTTTATCACTGTAAATACTGCAAATAGCTAAGTTATAAAGCTCCATGGGAATCATGTTTTTCTTCCAACAGTATTGTTGGTTGTAGGTTTCATTGAACACCGGTGACAGTGTTCCCCCAAGGGGGAAGGATTCTGTAACAACCTTGGTGAAAATTCCATGTAATAAAAGTTAATAAAGGAAAAATAATAACCACGATTATGGGACACTCATTCCAAGGCGAACAAAATCCTAGTATGGGTATTCATTTTGGTTTATTATGGCTAAGGAAATTAGCAAAGGAAGTGGAAAAAAATCCTAGTATGGGTATTCATTTTGGTTTATTATGGCTAAGAAAATTAGCAAAGGAAGTGGTAAACGCTTTGAAAAAGAAGAACGAAATTTTTGACAATTTATTTATGAAAATAATGGAAATTAGAAGAAAATGAAGGTGAAAGGTGACAAGTTGCATGTGAGGAGGAAAATGAAGGAAAATAATGGAAAATGAAGAAAATAGAGGCCACATTAATAAAAAGGCTTCTGAGGATGAGTTGGTACCTTTTGTGAGTTCAATTTTTCAGCTCTCTCTATTATCTCTCTCTCTCACTCTTGGACACTTAGATTTTTCTTGGATAATTTCAGCTTTGAATCAAGAAAGGAAAATAAGTCAAAGAGGAATAAAATATCAAGATAGGAAGAGCAAAATCAAGCAGCTACAAGGAGTTTATATATAGGTATTGATTTAAATGTGTGATTTCCTTACTATATTTGACATGCATGGTTATACATGTCTGTTCTTGGTTCTCTTAGTGTCATTAGCATGGGTTTTTCCAGGTGTTACAGTGTTCTTCAACCTTGCCTTTCCATTTCTGTATAGCCATGGTGTGATGTGGTTATCATTTTTTGGTTGAGTTGGATTTGAAAATGGATTTGAAACTGAGTGGGGTGGATCTTTCAATGAAAGAACACATGGAATAGTGATCGCTAAACCAAACTGTGGATTGTGGTAAATTCGTTGGACTAGTGACGCCTAGACTGGACTGTGGGTTGCAGTAAAACCAAGTATTTTGTGCCTCGGTGGGCCTAGGAATCCTTGAATAGTGAATGGAAATATATGCAGTAAATATTAGAGGTGTTTTCCCTTCATCGTGCCTAGGAATCCTCGCTGGTGAATGGAGAGATATATGGTCCAGCTTGGAGGGTGGTGTCTTGATCATGGCTTACTGATCCCTAGATAAGACTTCGGATTGCGGTAAAGCCTGAAGAATAGGAGACATGAAAATTCCTCATGACGTAGGTTGATAAATCCGGTGGCATCCATTCTTGATCAGGGCCTAGTTATCCGGTGAGTATTGCAGTAAAGCATTCTTTTATTGATGAAAGTGAGGTTTTTTAGCCCTAGGAAGCCTTGGTTGGTTCTTTTGGTTTTTTGTACCACATTCATGCTTGGAATATGGCACCAAGGTGATTGGTTGAAGAGATATTTGGTTCAGCATTTGAATCTATGGTCGAGTGGAACATGGTAGTCCCATACCAAGTTGGCTTTTGCATTCATCAATGGGAATTCCTTTCCTTGGTATTTTATGTGTAAATGTACTAGTTCATATGTCGCTTTTATGTTTGTTGTATCCTCATTATTTCTGTTGTTTATATGGTAATTATGAATATGTTTTATGACAATGATGATGTATGACTCTCATCATGTTTTTATTTATAAATGAACAAACAGTGAATATATGACCTAATAGACGATATTGCAACTAATATGATAATGCATCAATGCTTCTTAGGTATTCTCATAGAAGTATGAGACACTTATGCTCAGATCTATTGTTTAAACCTGTAGAATGCATATTTGTGACATGTTTGTGACATGTTTGGCGAAATGTCCATGATGGCTACTAGGGGTCTAGTTAGGTCCTTGTTTAAGTATTTACATATGTATCATTTTTTCGATGTTACTTTTTTTTTCTCTAAGTTTGGTGGAGTTCTGGGCAGTCACCTCGGTTTTGGCCTTAAAAAAGTGGCAAAAAACCGGTAGTCACTAGCACGAAACTAACTACAAAGGTCTTGAGTCATAGACATTTCTTGTTGTGGGCGAAACTAGAGGGTCCTAGTTGCATGCATTCCCATGTCAAGAGAGCGACTTAGGACTTAATACAGGAAAATGTAAGGTTGCCTCAGGGACTGGGCACTTGTTAATGTTGAATGGCTTCTCGGGGTTTTGTTGCATGTGTAAAAGGTCATATTGGTTTTGTTGTCTTGCTTACACTTCAATAATTATACATGGGAAGCTGAATAAGGTCATAGTAGCCTCTCATCACATTACTTGGGTAGATGTAGGAGGAGCGTGTTACATCATTGAAGATGTGGGAGGAGCATGTTACATTAGTGATAGATTTTGACTATTTTGTTTCTAACCTAGACAAATTTGTTAATACAAGAAAGTAGGTTCATTTCCCTTCAAGCCATGCATGAATGTTGTATCCTTAACACGCTTGAAATTTTGAAAAAAAATAATATTTAGGAAACTTTTGTACACAATAACTGAAACATGTGAGAAAACAACTCTATCTTTTGAAAAGTTTTAATATATTTAGAGTTAAGATGGATCTAGAGTGGTTTAATTTCCACTTTAAATAAGCTATATTCCACATGAATACCATGGGCTCTCCTCGCAATAAATAATATTTCTCCCTTTAAATATGTTATAGTATACATGAATATGATGGGTTCTCAAAAACCTAAAAGAGTAAGTAACTTGAGCAGGTTTACCTTAAGTACCCAAAAAAGATTATTAGAAATAATAAAAATAATAATAATAACATAAAATTGTATTTTCATTGTTTCGGTTTGAGGTTATTTTTAATTTAACTTAGGCCTATTGTTATTATTATTTTTTGCATAAAATAGCATAGCATCACTTCTTTTCCATAGTGGGTTAGATAACACTTATCACCATAATAATAATAATAATAATTTAAAGTAAACATAAAATTTAATTAATTTTATAGTTTTTAATTTTTTTTAGTAATGTGAGATGTATAATTAATTAATTATTTTGATGCGTATTATGGATAGATACCTCTAGGCATTTACAAACCATTCAATTTGTATTATATGACTCCACTAGTTATCTTATGGTCATAAATGAAATATGTAGGCAAATTTCTATTGTCTCCTCTATATCTATGGATGAGACCTCGAGTACATATTATTTTTCATCTCTAAATCCATGTTTTCCTTTTCATATTTACCTTATAGAATTATGAAATTACCATGCAAATTACGAATATCAAATGTCATCATGGAGATAAATAATTTAATAAAAGGGGGGAAATGATGTTGATTGATGTATATATTATTACGTCGTAAGGCGTTATTATTTGAAAACAACTCACCTGAATGCATCCGTGTCATAACCTGAAACCATTAGATTATGTTTTAGACAATTAAAAGATATATTCAGCCCTTAGATGAAAAATAAAAATTAGTTGCAAATATTTAGTTTACAATGCAGCTACATAAAGTTTCTTCTTATACAGAACCAACCATTTAGAATTCCATTTAGAGCCCGCCATTCAGAATTCCTAGCTACGCAAGATGGATCATAATAGCTATTTCTGCAACCGCTCCTGAATGTGGTGTGGTATGTAGATGGATCGCAACAGTTGTTTCTGCAGCTGCTCTGGAATGTGGCGTGGTATACAACCGCTCCTGAATGTGGCGTGGTATGAAAGTTGATTCCAGATTTGTCCCTTTTGTAATCTCTATTTTTGTTTTCTTAATTTATTTGGTGAATTTTGATTTTCTATTAGGTCGATGTGGAAGTCTTCTTTGATCTCCCAAGACTCGAAATGTTAGAATTTGAAGATGAGGTTGAAGTAAATTCGACAGCTCAACAACTCTGCAGCCGGATGGGGTCAACTTTGAGGAATTTTGTTTAGCCATTTGGGACACAAGAAAGCCCCATCAGAGATGTTCTCTGAGCAATTCAACAACAACCATGGAAAAAAAGAAAATCCTTCATAATGGCATTCCATTGATGAAAAAGAGTGAGAAAACCAACCGTTTTGATATTTTCCAGAATTTCAGATATGGTTTTGAAATCCAACAGGTGGATAAGGCGATCCATGACTTCGTTCAGTACTAGATGTGTGCCCAATTTTCTCTTCAGTCGAAGAATATTATATCATAACTCGAGAGTCTTCGCCATCTATGCGAGTTGGGGTGATGGATGAGAGAATGGTAAATGAGACAATTGCACCAAAGCTGACTAATGATCTCCATGAGAGTGACATGATGCTAGAACAAATAGGTCCATATGGTATGATCAATGGAGCTTTTGAAAAAACCCCTACTTGTAGTTATAAGGGCTTAGGTAAGCCTGATTTTGCAGTTGGCTTGGAGAAATAATTTAATTTGAAGATTGTTTTGTTCCAGAGAGAGGTGTCTGTGTTTTGGATGCAAGGTATGGCACATGTCAAAAAAACATCTATGTGAATGGCGATCTACAATGGGGGATCGGTTCAAGAAACTAAAAGTAATTAGGGTTTTGATTTATTCAAATATTTGTTTTAATCTCCTGCAAGGTAGCTATTTTTCTCTTTATTAATATATTTTTGTTCAAATTATTTAGTTTCCATCCTGAGCAACTATTCTTTATGTAAGTAGTGCTAGGTATTTGCCGAAACAATATCATTTTAAACAGAGTCTCAGAGTCCCCAAATATCCGGCCCAAGAAAGGCTCACTGAAGACATTCCCTGAGCAATTCAAGCCCAAGAAAGCACCATTGAGGATTTTATTTGAGCGGTTCAACTAAAACAACGACAAAGTAAAAAATCAGAAGAGTGCTTTCAATATCAAACCCAGGAAAGCCCCATTGGCTTTTCCCCTTGTAAATTGCAATTTTCAGTTATAGCGAGTAACGATGAACCCTTTGGTTAGAAGTAAGTAGCCATTTGGAGCTGCAACTAATCACATCGAATTTTGTCCTTAAGTTTCTTATTCTCTACTTGTTCAACACAACATTTCAGCGTGTCTCAATAAAAAAATTCTGCCTTGATTTCTCACATTGAATTTTGTCCTCAATTTTCTTATTCTCTGCTTGTTCAACATAGGATTTTAGCCTATCTCAATAAAAAAATTCTGCCTTGATTTCACTTTTATTCATTTTATCTCTTAGATTTTCATTTTATTTTCAATGTTCATTGCCCATTGTTAATTTTCAGTATTAACTTTTGAATCTTAACTCTAAATTTTTGAGTCTATCACTTGTCACTCTTTACTATGTTATGAATTGTCACTCTTTGAGTAATTTCAATATACTTATTTTCCACAGAGACACACTTCCCATGTTTTCATGCTCCCGGGAAGGGGATGCCTAGGGAAAGATTTCAACAAATCCACTTGTGCTTCTCCTCACTCCTACAGTCCTTCATCCCATAAACTTGGTGGAACATAAATTATTTCAGACTTCTATATCTACTATTTTTCTTAGTACTGATTACATTCTAAAATGATGAATTTAAATCAATGTATTAACATTATAATATTTTTGTTTAATTTATGAATCATTGTATTTCATTATGGAATCTGAATTTAAATCATATATGCAACATTTACAAATTTTATTATTACTATTTCATTATTTACTATTTACACTGCACAATGATGAATTTACATGAGATGAATTGTTATTGTTGGGACTTTATCATTATTGTTTTTAATTTTATATTTTTAGAGTTGGGAATACTGTCATTCCACTTAAACGAGCATATAACCCCGAAATTTTATTGGCATTTACATTGGGCTAAATGAGTGGGGTTTTTCATTGAGGTGGCTTGAGTCTCATACTTGTTGTAGAAGGCCATTGGAGAATTTTCGATGCAACAGTTTATCCCTGAGGTTCATACCCATTTCAATAACATCAGTAAACCCAACTTGAAATTCCATGGATTTCAAACGCAATATGTCATGGATTTTTAAACACAAAAGCTAAATACAATGTTTCAAGGTCTTTAAAAGGAGATGTGTTAGTTCAACTATATAAAAAAATTTCAGAGATTTAACAAGCTAGAAATTTCTTTTCATTTTGCATTCGCTCGGCTTATTTTTCTTGATGTGTTGTAGGGTTATTCGTTTGGTTGGATGTTGTTGGCTTGGTTTGGCTTAGTTGCCGATATTTGTTTGCTCAGTTTCATGGCCATGCATGCTTGTAATATTTTCACAAGACTCCATTTCCTTTATTTTTTTTCTCATTTCTAGTTTTGGTTGTGTTAGCCACCTATAAAAATTTGTTATATCAAATGGTGGCTAAATCATTTTTTAAGCCTTCAAGAAACAATTTTATTTCCAAATTGTTAGTTCTTGAAGTCTTATGAAGATAACTTATCCTCGAGTTAATCTTCACCGCTGTTTCCCTCATAAACTTGAAAAATCTGTTGTTTTCCTGAGGAGAAAGACTGCTAAAAACCCATTTTTCCTTTTTCATTTAACCCCTCCTTTCAGTCATAATTAACCTCCATTTTTCCCCCATTTTCGTCATGAAATTCCTTTATTTTCCCTCATTTTCCTTCCTTCCCTTCATAAATTCCCTTTTATAAGGTTTAAAACTCCTTTTTAAACCTTATCGAAACCCCCAAAATCATTTGACAATCCTCAAAAAATCATAAAAACAGTCTTATTTGCATTAAGGCTTTAAGCCCCTTTGGCTTTCGCTCCAGCCCCTTTATCCCGCATAAAATCCAGAGCTGCAACCGGTGCTAAGGCCTAATCACAAATCACAATCAGGCTTTCCTTCTTGTCTTGCTACCTTTTGCTTTTAAAAATTTCCGATTGCGATTAAGTCCTTTGTATATAAAGACCCTTCCCGAAACATAACTTTTTCTTTGTTTTTTATTAAAAACCCAACTTTCCTATGTTTTAACAAAAACCCGACAGTTCATTATTTGGTGAATTATCAGCTGTTGATATAAAACCGATCAATGATCGTCAGCACATCGCATCGGAGTTTTTCATTGGGTGCATTGTAAAGATTTATTTCCTACCCCTGATTGCAACCTTGCAATGGTTTCCCGACCATTGATCTGTTCCACCATACCCAGATCTAACGGTCCACATCGCTCCGTTCCAAAGCCCGCCCCTCCACCTTTAACCTTTGAAGTTAATTCCTGACCGTCGATATAAATTTGAGATAGATGGTTCTAATTCAATCGCATCATAAAAAATTCTTCTGCCATTCCTCTCTCCACCTCCGATTGTGATCATTGCGATTCAATCTGGATCGTCGAATCCATAAGAACTGACGACCCAAATTAATCACCCTCTGCCAAAACCCTCCAAAATTAAAACCCATAGATTCATTCACGACTGTGGATCTCTCTAAGATCGAACGACCCTCGTATAATCACATCGCAAGTTTTGTTGTATACCTTCCTCTCTCCTCTGCCGATTGGAAATCCCATGATTGGATCTGGGCCGTCCATTTCATAGATCTGACGGTCCAGATTAAAACTTGAAAGCCTTTGTTATTTTCATAAAACCCCGTATTCTAAACTTTTCTTCAAAGATCCACCATTGATCTTTTAGATCAACGGTCCATATTCAACCCGATAGGCCCAACTCCTTTGGGACCTATCTCTCCATCAACAAATCCTCACCGTTCATTCCTATGATCCGACAATCGAGATTAAAACCACCTTGACCTTGCCCATTGTCTTCCGCCCGCGCATCTTGTCTTATCACACTCTCATCTCCACCGTTGGATCTGCCCACCCTTCATCAAATGGCCAGGGACCCATATCGTGTAATTCTTAGTCTAACAGTTGATTCCTAAAAATTACGTGATATGGGCGGTTTCTAAAGGGCACGTGTCAGCTGGAAATCTATATCACGTTTCTTTTGAGAAATTTTGAAAACCGCCCCAAAGTAGCGTGACACCAGTGGTTTTTATGGCTGAAACCACCTTACCCCATTTGCATTACATTCCCTCATTTTTAATCTCCACCATTGATATCTGAGATTTAACGGTCCTAGTTTAATGTAACCATTAACTATTTCCCTCTGCCATTCTTCCAAGAGACCTCATCAACAAATATCCACCATTGATCTTTGTTGGTTGTTCTAATCTGACGGCTTAGAGTCTTTCTGAAACCCCAAACTTCATTTGAACCCATTTCCCTTCCGCCAAAGGTTTTCTACCATTTTCCTTTGCAATTTCTTCCATTTCATTATAATGTTTCCCCTCTACATTATATTTTCCCGATCAATATTGACTGTTGATCTTTGCATATCGACGACTGGAACTTAAATTCCCCACCATTTATCCAACCACCTCCTATCTGACCCCAGCGAGAAATCCTCGCCATTGATGAATTTCATCCAACGGTCACGATCTAACCTAAACCTCTGAAGTAGTTTAAACCTTATCCCGCAGGATTTTTTATAATTTTGTTTGTTTGTGCAGGTTTAATGGTTTTTCCAATGTTTTAAAAGAAAATTAAAGGCCGGGGATGATGATCCCCCAAGCCATTATTCATCAAAAGGATCACTCTACAGAGTTTCACATCATGTTTCATTCATGCCTCATGAGCACTGATGCTATTTTAAAACCCTCTGTGCACCTACAAAAACAACAAAAACACAACAAATATCATAGCCAAAGAGTATCCGTTTGACAACATCAAATCAAAGAAGAAGTGAAAAATTAAAGGTTTAAACCTTGTTTGAAGGATTGAGGCACAAATTTGGCAAATCAAAAGCCTAATCCATGATTAAAGACCGTTTGAAGACCTGAAGATAGAGATTAAGCAGAATTAGGCCTAAAACACATATCTAAAGAAAATTAACAGTGTTTTAGGTTAAAACAATGAAATCTATCAATCCAAGAAGCCTCCACTACCACATCGGAGGCTAATTTAATCCTCTCCAGCTACCAAAAGTGCCACCTGCGGTCTCATAAACCAAGGAAGGTAGAGTTATTGCCTCAGTGAGTGATATTTTTCCTAAAAGACCACTAGAGTTATTGCTAACCCACCTCAAGGGTTTTTAAGTCAACAAAATCTACCTAGCAAGCTTAATACTTAATGAAAATCAATTAATACAGAGGAAATATCAGAAATCTTCTCCATTGAGCCCCTCAAAGGCCAAGAAGCATTAAATTGTATTAATTGAACCTAGAAGATCTTTTATCCCATCCCACCTCCTCATTTCTTCTATAAATACTTTTGTAGAATATGAGAAAAAGGTTGGTCACTGCATATCTGTTGCTTGTAAATAGTTTTCTAAAGCTGCTGTAAGCTCTGTTTGTAATTGAAGATACCTAAGTTGAGATGAAAAGTTTGAAGCTGTAGAGACCCACTGGACTTGAAGATTGTAACTAGTTTGAAGCATCAAATACAAGCTGATTTATGGGATCCCGGTCTATGTCAACGGTGATGTTTTTCTTATTGTAACTTGTCATTTTATTTCTATTTCCATTCTGTCCATCTTCTTTGATAAAGAACAACAATTATAGAGTTAGGATTTACTGTCAAAGGTACCCTGCTCTCATTGATAAGCTTTATCTACATGTTTTCTTCTAATTTTGCTGTTTAAGAATGATTTAATATAGTCCAAGAAGTCAAGATGTTGGCGTTCCCTTCTCTTACTATCTAGACTTTAAACATTGTTGTTGAATGTTATTTTCAGTTCCTGCTAAGTAAAGTTGAACTAGGGAAGTCTATGGTTAGCCCTGTCCTCTAGTTTTATCTCCAAAGGTTGTCTGAAAGTTTCCCTAAGAGTATGTTGAATGCAGGCTAGGTTCAAAGTCCTTACCTGATCTTAGAGTATTCTTTGTTTACCTTAAGTATTTTCTTGAAAAGTTTGCTAATTAAAGTCGAGCTAGGGAAGTCTATGGTGAGCCCTGTCCTCTAGTTTCTTCTCCAATAGTTTCTTTGAAAAGTTTCGCTTTGAATATGCTAAAATCAGGATAGGTTCAAAGTACTTACTTGAACTTAAGCTATTCTCTTTGTGTTTTAAATGATTTCTATTGAAAGTGCATCAAAAGCAGGCTAGTTTCAAATTAATTATCTAATCTTACATTACTTTTATTTTTTTCTTAAGTGTATGCCAAAAGCAGGATAGTTTCAAATTGCCTTGATCTTAGCCTGCTTTTTGTTCTTCATTTGTTTGATTCCCCTTCTTTTTTTTTCGTTTCATTTCATAAAATCAAATTTAAAGAGATCCTATGACATAGATGACTTGCCCCATAGACCACTCTTGAGCCTTGTTGTTTCAATTAAATCCTACTATGACTCCATAGCCCAATGGATTGAAGCTGCTTCTTGCCTATCTTATTAAATCAATCAATCTTTCACTTTCATTCACCTGCAACCTCCATTTAGACTTCCTTCATCTTCACATGTCTTTTCCCAACCAAAACAAACAAAAACCTTGTTTTTCATAACTAGCCTAATATCACACCTAAAAACCTTAAAAGATAAATCAATCTTTGCACTTATAGAGATATCCCTCTCTGGATTCAGGAGGGCTAGATCCTAGAATCCCAAAGTGGTTCAAATGTTGTCTCTGCATCTTTATTCTCACCAATCTGCTGAAGTTACAGATTCCTAACATTTCTGGCGACCCAACTTGGGATTTCTGAGTAAAATCCTTAAAACAGGACACTCAATATTCAGTGTGGTACAAGTATCCCTCTTCAAGCACTACCCAAAGCAATGGTAATCATGATAAAGCTTATTTTAATTAGTGACAAACTAAGAAACCCTTAGGATTCTCATAAGAGCTTATCAAACCTTGAAGGAATCAGCTAGCTTAGCCATAAGAGTTAACTTTCTTTGTCTCATCACCGTAGCTAAGTGTAGAAATAGATTTAGGACACTCTTAGAACCCATAGGACTGAAAAAACTCAGAAAACCCAAAAATATTTCAGATTGGTATTCAAATAAATGTGGTGGTGGACCATAAAACATTTACCTCCAAAAGAGCTAAAAATTTCCACCTGGTGACTCCACAATCCAAATATACCTTAAGACTCCACTGGGAAACCCATTATCATCATAACATCATTTAATCTCAGTTAAAGAAGACTTTAAGGATTAAATTTTTCTTGTTTAAAGATCAGTTAGCCTCCTAAAGACTGTCATATTTGGTTAAACTTTTCTTGTAAGTTGGGTCTGAAAAACATAGCATAGTGGCTCCTAGAAGGATTCATACTAGAGCCTATCCTGATCCAAACCCTCCTGAGATAGTTGATAACCCTGAAAGAATTCTTAGGAACTCTCCTAAGGCTAAATCTACAACTATTTTCAGACCCATTGTTAGAGCTAATTCTGTCCTTGAAAACCTTACAGCTCTACAAAATTCACAAGATGACTTAAGAAATCCATTTAGAACTAGGTCACTTGATGATATAGATCAGTTAGATTCAGAGCCTTCGCTTACATCCCAAGATAGAAGTGAACATCCTGGTAGCAGAGACACTACTCCACTTGATTTACATTTCCTTCATAATTTTGGTTTCTCTCATCCTAGATCTGCTCAAAAATTTATTGTTGGTCCATCTGCTTCTGTTATCCACACATCCACTGTCCAAACTACACCATTCCATCAACCTCCTCCACTTGTAAACCCCCCATTTTTTCCACAACCTCCTATCATGGCAACATTATATGCTCCCTTAGTCCTTCCTTTACCTCTAGTCAATCTATCATAGGACTATCAGTCCAAGATACCTTTGTATGATGCCAGTAATGCTACTACTACTTCACAACATGTGGATAAGATGAATGACTACTTTGACAGAAATGAGTTTGATGATGAAATTGTCAAAATTAGATTATTTGCTCAGATTTTAGGGGAGAAGTAAGAAAATGGTTCAAAGGCTTAACCCCTCATAGTATTAATGATCTCCAAGCCTTCCATCAATTATTCTTAAAAAAATGAGAAGTGAATAAAAACCCTCTCCAAATACTTTCTGACTACAAGAATCTCCACAGAAACATTGGGGAAAGTGTACAAGCTTATTGCACTAGGTTTAACAGTGTTTATAATGCCCTTCCCCCAGACTTAAAACCTCCACAAGGCTCAGCTTTAAACAAGTTTCCTGAAGGTTTTGATCTTGAAATGGCCCATCAGCTAAGAGAGAGATGTCCTTTGACTCTTGAAGATATGCAAAAAGGAGCTCTTTCTGTGGAAGTTAATTTAATGGAGAAAAGAGAAAGAATGCAGAATGAGAAGAAAGTGTCCTTCAGAGAGGAATCTGCACCTTCTACATCTAGCTCAAATATGGAAAGAATGATGGAGGAGATGATGAAAAAGATGAGCATACTTGAGAGAGCACAAGTTAGTCAAAACCAATCTACTCCTCAAAACATAAATCAAATTCAAAATCAGAATTTTAGGAGAAAATAGCCTCAAAATAGACCAAGCGAGGATGATCAACAGATTACTCCTCCTTTTCATCAAAAATATGTAAGTGAGGTTGGAGAAACAAGTGAACAAACAGAGGAAGATGACATAAATATGTTGGGAGTAGACAATGATGATTTCGAAGTTCATTACAATAGGAAACAAGGTCTATACACACCCCGTGATGATAAAAGAGAAGAAGATGAATTTTATTATCAAGAATTGGAAAATGTCATCATAGAAACCCCAAAAGAATATGACCTTAGGAGCAAAAGAAATCAGGAAACTCCCAAGCCTAAAACCTCTAAAATTTCTGCAAAAAACAACCTTGTAAATAAACCCAAAGTTACAAAACAAAAAGACAAAACAGTGGCTGGAAATTCTGATAAAAACAAATAAAAAGGAACCCAAAGAAATGAAAAATGGAGTGTAGACCTAAGTAGCATTAGCACCTCAGCTAGTGCTCCTATTAAAACAATTTTGAAAAATGTAAATAGAGGAAATCAACAAACTGATTTTGCTGATAAAGTGGTAGTTAATAAGGCTGAAACAAGCATTTTAAGAAATCAGATGCCTTTTAGTTTGGAGTAGGAAATTGCCAGAATCAAAATCTCTATTCCTCTCACTTAATTAGTTGCCCAAGATGTATATAGATCCCAAATTTTGAAGGCTTTTAACATAGAAGAGAATAATGATACAGTCAATCTTAATTATGACCAACCAGAGCTCATATTTGGCCCTAAGATTGAGGGTAGATATCAAGAAGGACCAGTTCCTCCTTTTTTATGTTAGTTTAAATGTTCATGAGAAGATTTTACACAATGCTATACATGATTCAGCGGCCTCTCATAGATTAATGTCCAAATCTGTAATGGAGAGCCTAGGCCTTGAAATTACGAGACCATACAAATATCTTTACTCCTTTGAATCGAGTAGAGTGAGATTTTTAGGTTTAATAAAAGAACTCTGTGTAAACTTAGCACAAATTCCAACCAAGTGTTTAGTAATGGATATTGTAGTGGCTAATGTACCCCCCAAGTATGGTATGTTGCTATCAAGATCGTGGGGAGCTAAGTTGCAAGGAACAATGTAGATGGATATGACATATGCAACCATCCATGTTTTGAATCAGACTAGACGACTTTATAGGGAGTCTCATATGCAATACATGGTTACCAGCCAAGAGAGACCACAAAAATATCCTCTTTATTCTTTACATATAGGCCTTGATTCATTCATCCTTTTCAATGATGAAACATTCACTGATGAAGAAATATTAACTGAATTAGTGGCAGATATAGGAAAAGAGGAAGACAAGACAGAAGTGTTAAAACTGTTTGCTAAATCTGAAAATCATAGCAAACAAATTACAGGTCTACAGCTGCAAATCAATCATCCATTGCTTTTCAACCTTGAGAGTCAAGAAACGAATCCTCAATACAATGAACAACATGAGGAAATAAAAAAAATTCAATATAGTGCTAATCTACAAGAACAATCCAAAAGCACACTAGATGAAGATGATAGTAGTCAAACTAGTGAATCTGAAACTAGTCATCTTTGGAGTATGAAATTTGATGGGTATTGCACTAAGAATGATGTAGGTGTGGGAGTGTGGCTTCACAATACAATGAACAATCATACTGGGGGGCATTCCTGCAGATTAAACTTTCAGTGCACCAATAACATAGCTGAGTATGAAGCCCTTATTTTAGGCCTACATTTATTGAAGAAATTAGGGGCCACAAGAATAAAGGTTCATGGTGATTCTGAAAAAATAATTAGGCAAGTGAATGGGGAATATACTGCAAAACATCCTATACTTAGAGCCTATCAAAACGATGTTATGTATTTATTGAAAACATTTGAGGAATTCCAACTAATTTTTGTCCCAAGAGACTGAAATATCAAAGCTAATGGTTTAGCTTTTGCGGCTAGAATGTGCCTAACTCCTTATGAAACCAAAAAATGTACAAATCAAATCAAATTTAGACCAGTTGTCCCTGATAATGAGAAATATTGGCAAGTGTTTGATGGAGAAAAACAAATTGAAGACGTCTTACAGTCCAGAAATGAATTCGAACTACCAAGTTCAGATTCAGATTATGAAAGAGATTGTTCTAATGAAGAAAATATACTTGATGGAGAAGAAACATCTCCAAAGATTGCTGATATAAATCTGTTGACTAACAAACTGAAACACACCACTGAGATTAGTGAAGATTTAGAGAAAGAAGACGTAGAAACACTGCAATCTAACACACATGATTTTCCAAAAGGACTGGTCCCTTTGGAAGAGTTATTTGATTTCAATGATGTCGCAAAGAAGCCAAAACTAGAGCCCGTGGAAACTGAAGTAGAAGAGTGTAATATAGGGAGTGAACTAAACCCAAAATTATCAAACTATCTAAAAATTTACCAGCTCACATCAAATTGTAATACATAGAGTTGTTCAAAGAATTTTCTGATGTTTTTGCGTGGAGCTATGAGGCTTTAAAGTCTTATGACATAGAGATAATCCAACACAAGATACCTCTCAAAGAAAACCAAAAGCCCTTTAAAAAAAAAATGTGCAGAATCAGCCCTGTCCAATTACCTTTGGCTGAGAAGAAAATCAAGAAAATGTATGAAGCTGGGATTATTGTTCCTATTAGATATTCAGAGTGGGTGTCTAATTTAGTGTCAGTGAGGAAGAAAACAGGAGAGATTAGGCTTTGTATTGACTTTCGAGACTTAAACAAAGCCTCATTGAAGGACAACTACCCTTTACCCAAGATGGATCATATTTTACAAAGGGTAGTTGGTTCTAAAATAATTTCTTTGCTACATGGCTTCTCAGGATACAATCAGATTTTATTACATCCTAATGATCAATTAAAGACAACTTTTACTACACCTTGGGGTAATTTCATGTATGTGAAATTTCCCTTTGGTTTAATGAATGCTGGTGCTACTTTTAAACCAAAGCCATTTGGGTTATCTTTAAATCCTAAGAAAACAATGTTTGGTCTCCAAGAAGGTAAACTAATTGGACACATAATATCAGAAGAGGGGATAAAGATAGACCCAAAAAGGATTGAGGCTATATTGCAAATCACTCATCCTCGTAACATCAAGGAACTTCAATATTTCATTGGAAAGATTAATTTCTTGAGAAGGTTCATACCCAACTTAGATGAACTCCTTAGAAACATAAAAAACATGCTGAAAAGGGAACAAGCAGTTAAATGGACCTTAGAGGCAAAGAAATCTTTTGAACTGGTGAAACAAGCATTAACCAAAACACCAGTTCTCATAAGTCCTGATTTTTCAAAATATTTTTTCATTTTTTCATTCGCATCAGAACATACAATAGTTTTTTTCCTATTGCAGAAAAATACACCGGGACAAGAGCAACCCATTGCATCCTTTAGCAAGGCATTGAGAGATGCACCTCTAAAGTATAACATTATGGAAAAAAAAGCCTTTGCCTTAGTCAAAGCCTTAAAATACTTCAGAGTTTACATTCTTCACTCCCACATAATTTCCTTTGTCCCAAATTCCGTTGTGAAAAACATTCTAACACAGGACCCAGATGGAAAAAGAGGTAAGTGGATAGTTGTGATACTTGAATATGATTTAGAGACCAAGCCCACTAAACTCATAAAAGGCCAAGGACTAGCAATATTAATGGCTGAATCAAATTTTGAAGCTCTTGATATAAATATGATAAATGCATTAGATGAACAAGGAGAATTACCAACTCCCATTGTTGAAGATCATTTTATGAATTCCTCTTGGTATGTTGATATTTTATATGTTTTGCTCAATTTGAATACACCTCCTAGTTTGTCTAAGACTAAGGCAAGATTTTTAAAGTTAAAAGTTGTTAACTACTACATTTTAGATAAATGTCTTTATTGGAAAAATGCTAATGGGTTATTGCTTAAATGTTTGCCTGAGTATGATGTAGAGAAAATAAAGCATGAGTTCCATGAAGGAGAATGTGGAGGCCACCTCTATTGGAAGAAAAATGCCAACAAAATCCTTAGAGCTGGTTACTATTGGCCCACCCTCTTTCATGATGTCCATAAAATGATCATTTCCTATCATAAATGTCAACTCTTTGAAGGCAAAAGAAAATTTCTTCCTTTACCCTTGCATCCAGTCACTGTTGAAGCTCCTTTTCAACAGTGGGGTCTAGACATTATAGGGGAAATGCATCCACCTTCATCTGCCCAGCATAGATGGATTCTCACTGCAACAAACTATTTTACCAAATGAATAGAAGCCATCCCTTCTAGGCAAGCCAATGACTCTGTTATTATAAAATTACTTGAAAATCATATCCTCTCTAGATTTGGCTGCCCTAAGAAGATTATTACTGACAATGTTGCTACATTTGGATCCAAAAAGATGGTTGAATTTAGTCACAAATACCAGATTACATTGGGGAATTCTACTGCTTATTACCCACAAGGCAATGGATTGGCCGAATCCTCAAACAAAATCTTGGTGACCATAATCAAGAAGTTGCTAGAGGACAATAAGAAGTCATGGCACACAAAGCTGGTACATGCACTTTGGGCTGATAGATTGACACTTAAAAAATCAATTGGGATGTCACCCTACCAGCTTGTATATGGAGTAGATGAAATTTCTCCAACCAGCCTTGGTGTGCCAGTCATGAAACTGATCCAAGAGCTATAGTCTGAAGACAATGACATGATTAGAAGAATAAATCAGACCATACATCTTTAGCAAACTAGAGAGGAGGTCTATAATAGAGCATTACAAAAGCAAGAAATCATCAAGAAGCTTTTCGATAGAAGGACAAAGGCCAGTGATTTCAACATTGGTGACAAAGTTTTAAAGTGGGATTCAAAGAGAGAAGATAAGGGCAAGCATGGGAAATTTGATAATTTATGGCTTGGTCCTTATCTTATTCATTCTGCTACTGGTAACAATGCCTATTTTCTACAACAATTAAATGAGCTGAACTGTTTGGAGGTCCTGTCAATGGCAGGATGCTCAAACATTATTTCTCTTGACCATATCAGTTTGGAAGCCCTTTTATTTTTCTCATTGTGAATATTACATCCATCATTGCATTCAAAGTTAGAAAAATAAAAAATACAAAAACAATAGAAGATAGAAAAGAGGGCATATTGTAAAAAACAAAAGTACAACCCCATACCAAAAAAGAGAAACAAAGTCTGAAAGTGTGCAAGCTCAAATGCCACTCCTAGGAAACACACTCCTAGTTAGTCATATAGCCTAATCATGACTAATTAGTTTTCAATTTACTGCTGATAGGTTAGTAAAATAGATTTTCCAAATAGCTTAATCTTGCCTTATCAGTTAGGTAGATTAGGATAGAAAAATAAAGGTTCAAACAAGCTCAAAATATGAACCTATAAATTCCAAAAGAAAGAATGGCTCTAACTAGATCAAATCTTGACCCAAACACAAAAGCAAAATGGTTCTAATATGCCCAAAACTTGAACCAGAAAAGAATGCAAGACAACTCAAACAAAGGTAAAAAACAGAGCTGAAGAAAAAGAAGGATGTTCTTAAACTTTCATATCTTAAGCCTTTAGCATTTTGATTTAATTTTCTACAAATAATTATATATGTGAAGCTTGTTTTTATGCCATAGATCAGCAACAAGTTAGACTATTCAATCCCAACTTAACTGCTTTTAAATTTCTATTTTAGAATTTAGTGAATACAAATATGTTAGACAGTCTAATCCTAACAGATAGTAGATTAGGTAGAGAAGCTTATGAACTCAACTGCTTAATCTGAGTTCATGGAGAAATAAGAAGTAGAATTACACTAGTTTTTCTTGCTTTCAAAAGAAGAAAATGTTTGTACAAAGAGTTTTCCAATCCAAATGCACTCTGAAAGAAGAAAAAATGTTAGATCAGTAGGATTGGGTAGGTAGAAAGCTTATTTTGATAGAATTCCATTGTTTTTCATGGCTGCTAACATTGTCAGAGCAAAAGAAGGCCAGCAAAGTAAAGCAAGTTGCAACCCAATGGATGAGGCATTGATCAGCTCCCATAGAATACAAGTCTAAAGTTCTTAGCACCTTCAAGAAGGTGCCATCCCGATGTGGAGCCATTGTTAGCCACCTATAAATTTTTTTTATATCAAATGGTGGCTAAATCCTTTTTTAAGCCTTCAAGAAACAATTTTATTGCCAAATTGTTAGTTCTAGAAGTCTTATGAAGATAAATTATCCTCGAGTTAATCTTCACTGCTGTTTCCCTCATAAAATTGAAAAATCTGTTGTTTTCCGCAGGAGAAAGACCACTAAAGACCCATTTTTTTTTTTCATTTAACCCCTTCTTTCACTCATAATTAACCTCCACTTTTTCATCTTTTTCCTCATGAAATTTCTCTATTTTCCCTCATTTTCCTTCCTTCCCTTCATAAATTCCCTTTTGTAAGGTTTAAAACTCCTTTTTAAACCTTATTGGAACCCCCAAAATCCTTTGAAACTCTTCAAAAAATCATAAAAACAATCTTATTTGCATTAAGGCTTTAAGCCCCTTTGGCTTTAGCTCCAGCCCCTTTATCCCGCACAAAACTTGGAGCCGCAATCGGAGCTAAGGCCTAATCGCGCAATCGCAATCAGACTTTCTATCTTATCTTGCTACCCCTTTCTTTTAAAAATTTCCAATTGTGATTAAGTCCTTTGTATATAAAAACCCTTCCCGAAACATAACTTTTTCTTTCTTTTTTATTAAAAACCCAGCTTTCCTATGTTTTAACAAAAACCCAATAGTTCATTATTTGGGGAATTATCAGCCGTTGATCTAAAACCGATCAACGATCATTGGCACATCGCATCGGAGTTTTTCATTGGGTGCATTGTAAAGATTTATTGCCTACCCCCGATTGCAACCTTGCGATGTTTTCCCGACCGTTGATCTGTTCCACCATACCCAGATCTAACGGTCCACATCGCTCTATTCCAAAGCCCGCCCCTCCACCTTTAACCTTCACAGTTAATTCCTGACCGTCAATCTAAGTTTGAGATTGACGGCTCTAATTCAATCGCATAGTAAAAATTCCTTGTGCCATTCCTCTCTCCGATTGTGATGATTGCGATTCAATCTAGATTGTTGAATCCACAAGAATGACGGCCCAGATTAATCTCCCTCCACCACAGCCCTCCGACATTAAAACCCATAGATTCATTCATGACCGTCGATCTCTCTAAGATCGAACGACCCTCGTATAATCGCATTTCAACTTTTTTTGTATACCTTCCTCTCTCCTCCTCTGATTGGCGATCCCGTGATTGGATCTGGGCCGTCCATTTCATAGATCCGACGGTCCAGATTAAAACTTAACACCCTTTGTTATTTTCATAAAACCCCACAGTCTAAACTTTTCTTCAAATATCCACCATTGATCTTTTAGATCAACGGTCCATATTCAACCCAATAGGCCCAACTCCTTTGGGACCTATCTCTCCATCAACAAATCCTCACTGTTCATTCCTATGATCTGACGGTCAAGATTAAAACCATCTTGACCCTGCCCATCATCTTCTGCCTGTGCATCTTGTCTTATCATGCTCTCATCTCCACCGTTGGATCTGCCCGCCCTTCATCCAATGGCCAGGGACCCATATTGCATAATTTTGAGTCCGATAGTTAATTCCTAAAAATTACGCAATATGGGCGGTTTCTAAATGACACGTGTTGGCTGGAAACCTATATCACGTTTCTTTTGAGAAATTTTGAAAACTGCCCCAAAGTAGCGCGACACTAGTGGTTTTTATGGTCAAAACCACCTTACCCCATTTGCATTACATTCCCTCGTTTTTAATCTCCACCATTGATATCTGAGATCTAACGGTCCTAGTTTAATCTAACCATTAACTATCGCCCTCCGCCATTCTTCCAAGAGACCTCATCGACGAATCTCCACCATTGGTCTCTATTGGCTGATCTAATCTGACGGCCTAGAGTCTTTCTGAAACCCCAAACATCATTCGAACCCATTTCCCTTCCACCAAAGGTTTTCGACCATTTTCCTTTGCAATTTCTTCCATTTCATTATAATGTTGCCTGTCTACATTATATTTTCCCGATCAATCTCGATCGTTGATCTTAGCAGATCAATGGCCTGGACTTAATTTCCCCACCATTTATCCAACCACCTCCTATCTGACCCCAGCGAAAAATCCTCACTGTTGATGACTTTCATCCAACGGTCATGATCTAACCTAAACCTTTGAATCAGTTGAAACCTTATCCCGCATGGTTTTTTATAATTTCATTTGTTTGTACAGGTTTTAATGGTTTTTCCATAGTTTTAAAAGAAAATCAAAGGCTAGGGATGACGATCCCCCAGGCCATTATTCATCAAAAGGATCAATCTGTAGAGTTTCACATCATGTTTCATCCGTGCCTCATGAGCATTGATGCTATTTTAAAACCCTCTTTGCACCTACAAAAATAGCATAAACACAACAAACATCACAGCCAAAGAGTATTCGTTTGATAGCATGAAATCAAAGCAGAAGTGAAAAATTAAAGGTTTAAACCCAGTTTGAAGGATTGAGGCATAAATTCAGCAAATCAAAAGCCTAATCCATGATTAAAGACCATATGAACACCTGAAGACAGAGATTAAGCCGAATTAGGCCTAAAACACATATCTAAAGTAGATTAACAGTGTTTTATGTTAAAACAATGAGATATATCAATCCAAGAAGCCTCCACTGCCACATCAGAGGCTAATTGAATCCTCTCCAGCTACCAAAAGTGCCACCTGCAGTCTCATAAATCAAGGAAGGAAGAGTTATTGCCTCAGTCAGTGACATTTCGCCTAAAGGACCACTAGAATTATTGCTAATCCACCTCAAGGGTTTTTAAGTCAACAAAATCTACCCAGCAAGCTTAATACTTAATGAAAATCAATTAATATAGAGGAAATATCAGAAATCTTCTCCATTGAGCCCCTCAAAGGCCGAGAAGCATTAAATTGTATTAATTGAACCTAGAAGATCTTTTATCCCATCCCACCTCCTCATTTCTTCTATAAATACTTCTATAGAAGATGAGAAAAAGGTTGGTCACTACATATTTGTTGCCTGTAAATAGTTTTCTGAGCTGCTGTAAGCTCTGTTTGTAATTGAAGATACCTAAGTTGAGATGAAAAGTTTTAAGTTGTAGAGGCCCACTGGACTTGAAGATTGTAACTGGTTTGAAGGATCAAATACAAGCTGATTTATGGGATCCTGGTCTATGTCAACGGTGATGTTTTTCTTATTCTAACTTGTCATTTTATTTCTGTTTCCATTCTGTCCATCTTCTCTGATAAAGAAAATCAATTATAGAGTTAGTATTTATTGTCAAAGGTACCCTGCTCTCACTGATAATCTTTATCTACATGTTTTCTTCTAATTGTTTTGTTTAAGAATGATTTAATACAGTCCAAGAAGTCAAGATGTTGGTGTTCCCTTCTCTTATTGTCTAGACTTTAAATATTGTTCTTGAATGCTATTTTCAGTTCCTGCTAAGTAAAGTTGAACTAGGGAAGTCTATGGTTAGCCCTATCCTCTAGTTTTATCTCCAAAGGCTGTCTGAAAGTTTCCCTAAGATTATGTTGAAAGAAGGATAGGTTCAAAGTCCTTACCTGATATTAGACTATTCTGTGTTTACCTTAAGTATTGTCTTGAAAGGTTTGCTAATTAAAGTCGAGCTAGGGAAGTCTATGGTGAGCCCTGTCCTCTAGTTTCTTCTCCAACAGTTGCTTTGAAAATTTTCGCTTAGAATATGTTGAAATAAGGATAGGTTCAAAGTCCTTACTTGATCTTAAGCTATTTTTTTTGTTTTTTAAATGTTTTCTATTGAAAGTGCATCAAAAGCAGGCTAGTTTCAAAGTACTTACCTGATTTTAGATTACTTTTATTTTTTTCTTAAGTGTATGCCCAAAGCATAATAGTTTCAAAGTACTTACTTGATCTTAGGCTGCTCTTTTTTCTTCATTTGTTTGATTCCCCTTCTTTTTGTTTCATTTCATTTCATAAAATCAACTTTAAAGAGATTCTATGACATAGATGACTTGCCCCATAGACCACTCTTGAACCTTGTTGTTTCAATTAAATCCTACTATGACTCCATAGCCCAATGGATTGAAGCTGCTTCTTGCCTGTATTATTAACTAAATCAATCTTTCACTTTCATTCACCTTCACCCTTCATTTAGACTGCCTTCGTCTTCACATATCTTTGCCCAACCAAAACAAACAAAAACCTTGTTCTTCATAACTATCCTAATATCACACCAAAAAGCCTTAAAAGATAAATCAATCTTTGCACTTATAGAGAGATCCCTCTCTAGATTTAGGAGGGCTAGATCCTAGAATCCCAAAGTGGTTCAAATGTTGTCTCTGTAGCTTTAGTCTCACTAATCTACTGAAGTTACAGTTTCCTAACAGGTTGTACCTGGTGTGTTTGACTAATCTTTCTTTTCATTTTCAATTTGTTAGGGTTTCCAGGGCTAAATTATTCTGTGTATACGTGGTTTGTAGTTTTATATATTCCCTGGAATTATCCATCTTTGAAATGAAAGTAATATTTGGTTATATCAATTTGATTTTGAAAATCACATAATATTACTTATTCTTGAAATTATTTTATTGTTCTATATCAATCATATTTATTCATGTGGTTATACTAGTTTTTCTTTATTTATTTTTTAGTTACATTTGGCATGATATGTTTGATTGATTAATTTTTCTTTTCATTTTCGTTTCCTTCTTATGGTTTGCGCTGTCAAATTATATATAATTTGCATGGTGAATATTTTTTTTTTGTTGACAGAATGTAGACTTAAAAACTGACAACCACAGAACTTATGATTCAAAAATTATGTGAAGCACATTCATTGGAGTGGAGAATCAGGTAAATTGGCCACTGGTGAAACATAATTGCTCGGATTTGTTTTTTCATAAAACCTTTTTTTCCATTCTTAATTATGTGAAGTACATTTATTGGAGTGGATTTAGGAGCATAGAGACTATATTCTTGGGAACGAACAACCATCAACACTTCATAAGCCCATTCATATGAATTGCAAGTCATAAACACTTGCTTCCACACACCCCCTACTTATATGATCTCTTTTCCCAGAAACTTGTTGGAACGTTGACTTATTTGGCAACTAGTTTTATCAATAAAGCATGTGACTTGATTTATGAATCATTGTATTTCATTAGTAAATTTGAATTTGAATTTAAATCGTGTTTGTAACATTTAAAAATTTGGTTATTACTATTTTCACTGTTTACTATTTACACCACACACTGATGAATTGGCAAGGGATAAATTGTTATTATTGGGATTTTATCATTATTATTTTTAATTTTATATGTTTAGATATGAGAACCCTGACATTCCTGGTTCCCCTTGGATTTTTGGGGGTGCTTTGACACCCATGCTTTTGTGCTCTCTGTTTGCAGACACTTGGTGGAATTTTGACTTATTTGCCAACAAGTTTTATCAATTAAGTAATGTGCCTTGGTTGTAGATGGCATGTTCATCGGAGTTTTACAATGTAGTTGTGACACAATTAAGGTAGTGAGTGGGTTCTCTTCAACTGATGTGGATGAAAGTGAAGCTTTGGGCCATGGGGTGATTCACTTATTATAATTGCAAAGATAAATGCATTTACAAGAGAGGAGTATCAAGAGAAACCCAAATGAATTGTTTATAGGATTTTTGCAATCTTGGGGTGGCCAAAACCACCCTCCCACCATGGAAATTTGCATTTAAAAGTTAAAAATATGCACCTGAAGCCTATGTCACAAGTTTTATCAAACTTCAACTTTCAGGTTTGAATTTTATTGGCACTTACATTGGGCTAAATGAATGAGGTTCTTGGTTGAGGTGGCCTGAGTCTCATACTTGTTGTAGAAGGCCATTGGAGAATTTTTGATGCAACAGTTTTATCTCTGAGGTTCATACCCATTTCAATAACATCAGTAATTTTTCTTCCATTCTTTCATTAATATGACTTGCAGAGAAACTGGTATTGAAAATAAATGATGAATGGATGAGTTTGGAATTTTCTCCTAGCTACTGCCTCATTGATCACACACCTCGAGCTGCAGAGTTAGGGATTTATCCATCTGCCCATTTCAATATTTAGATTGCTAAAATATGTTTGCATTATCTGGTGATCTACATATATTCCCAATATAGTTCAAGGTTTTAGGAATTTGTTTATGTACTTCTGGCATCATGATAGATCGCAGTTACTACTTGACCACTTTGTTTTAATAGGCCCTTTGTACTGCTATTTGATGTGACTATTATTCCTCTAATATCTTAGAGTACTTTGATTTTATGGGAGGGTTTGCAAGCATTCTCTTGATAATCCTTCAGTTATAAAGGGCTACATAATTGATGTTGGCACCCAACTTACTAAGGTCACTGGTATTGGGCCAACCAGTTTCAGCAATGGCCAACTTAACATTATCATGATTTTTCTCATTGCAGCTACAGCTACATCAAGCTGCTGGTTTGGAAAATTGGTATACACAAGGCTGTTGGTGTCGGTGAACTTTAGGTTATGTTGCCCAAAATTTTCATATTCCAAAGGTACTTGTTCAGGATAAAATAAATAAGGAAAGTAAGGATACACATCCATAAAATAGTAGGACTCTATTCTACTCAGAAACTCAAGCATTGGTTTCATGACAATTTGTGCAATATCATTCCTAAAATTAGCAGATGATGGAGGAAATTTTTTTATACGAAATGAATTGGCTAGCATATCCATAGCCAATGGGGTTCCCACCTTGATATGACCTAGCTTATATTTCACCAGAACTTGCTAGTTTTTCTGCATAGCAGGTACTAGTTGGTACGAGGGATGTTTGTTGGAATAGTTTGTCAAAACCTCATTCCCCACCAGGACTATGTTGATCTTTGTTGCAGGAAAGGAAAAAATATTTTTACTGACCCATTGGTCTGCGGCTATGGCTGGCCAAGACACTAGCAAGCTCATCATTCATAACACTAACGAGCACATTAAGACCGGTGTTGGCCAGTGCCCTCAGTATTTCTGGATTAACACCATAGAATTTAACATTTCCATCCTTCAATTTTTGGATCAATTGAATTGATTCTTTTACAGACGGCAAATTGTAGCCAAGCTGCCCAAAAGAAACACCGATGCCATGATTCCATGCAGCCGTGCAACAATGAAGAAAATAAAAAGATTAAATTTGTGAAAATAATGCAAGATCTATATATAATCAAATACTAGTCTATGAAATTAAGAACATTCAGAGGGAAATATGTATATTACCAGAAACAGTCCCGGTAGCATGCTTGTATATTGCATAGTGAATGACTCCAAGTGATGCTATTATTCTTCTTTCAAAAGCTTGTCAACAATGTTGTTCTGCTCCGTGTAGATGTGCTGGTAAGTGATGTGTAGAAAGAAACGTTCCCATAAGTGGATGCCCTTCATCCAATATGACAATAGTGGAGGATGAAAAGTAGAGCCTCTTGATTCAATCTATGGAGCCTTTGGAATTTGTAGTGAAAATTACACCTCATAAAGCAATGGTTTCTGCCTTATTGTTAGTACCCTTGCCACCATCCCACCAAAAATGATAATAGAAACTATGCTTAGTGACAATGACAATGAAGGCACCACATCCACATGCATTGTTAATATAGGCATAAATCCTTATTTGATTGTTACATTGTTCTGCTTTCAAATGGAATCGATCTCTTGTTCAATAGCTAAGCACCCCTACTCCTAGGTCGCAGGATCTGATTTTTCCAACATAGTATGCACAATCCTTCAAGGTTTAGTGCTTGTCATGCCTTTGGAAGCAACATTGGTCATATTGGAGGAATCCACACTATAATGTTGTGCGGTTTTTCTTCACTACAGTGGTTACTCTACTGTTTGGGACCATAACCTCTGTTTTGAATTTTCTTGGCTGGACAGAAACTCATTATAGATTTAATTACATATAAAGTTATAAATTGTGAATGGTGTGCTTTAAATGAATGAAAATACACCAATAGAAGTGTGTGGAATTATATGGTTCCGACCGCAAGCTGTGGAAGAATATTTTTAAAAACTAGATTTGAATGTCTTATTATCAAAATAAAAATGTAACCATTTCCTTAATTATTGATTAATTGTTAGGCTGTTGTTAAAGGTATTAAAAATTATTTTTATTTGTTAAAACAAAACAGAATATTTTGAACATAAATTGATTTTTGGTGTTTACATAAAATATTACTAGTGAAATAGTTTCATAAGTAAAGACTGATGGTAAAAGTAAATTCAAGATCTGGAGTTAGTTGAATAGAAAAACAGTTCAACAGATATCCAAAGAAACTCTGGAATAAATAAGATATTTCAGGGAGTTTTTGGGGTTCTGTTGGAAGGCTGAGGAACACAAGTTATCCTGAGGAGTGATCCCTGAAGGGAAATACTCACAGAGGAAAAATTGTTTCCACTGGAATTGGAAAATTGGACCAGACTATCCTGAGTTTCTCTTCCAGTTTTCTGTGTTCAACAAAGACTCAGACTTGGAGCACAGGGGGAGTTAGAGGATATAATCGCCTCACACGTGGAAGGGAGGCAATCATTTATCAGTTGGAATCGTGCACAGATGAGTGGGATTCTGTTAAATCTTTTTTTGTCAGTATAATACATTGTTTATTCTTTTAAATTTTAGGCTTGACCAAGCTAGGAAAACACTGTATGATTGAACGGTTGCTTTCTGTTAAAGAAATTATCCTAGGAAAATTATACAGTCCAGAAAGAAAAATTGAGAAAGGAACCTTGTTAAGTAGGTATAATAATGCATTTGAATTTCTACCTGTGTCAATAAAAATTGAAGAAGTAGGTTATTGACTCGAATATAGTAGGTTTGTTTTAAGGAAGGACTATTAACCCAGATTTCTGGGACTAGATTCCGGGTTGGTTGTCCTTCAACCTATGATATTACACGGACAAAATAGTGGTCTAGACACATTCAAGATTTATAAAAAGAAAGAAACTAGCACATACTGAGATATAAGGAAAGAAGCTGGCATGCAGGATAAACTTATGAAAATATAACAAAGGATTCACTGTGGGAAAAAAGTTTAGGAAGTAACCATCCGAATATTGTGACTCCTTCCAAAAATAAAGAAATAAGATAACTCTTCTTCTTAAAAAGAAAACAAGGAATACAAGGTACACTCCCAGTGAGCAATTCATGGAGGAAACTATAATCTACATGCACTATTGGTGAAAAAAATAAGTGTATATAATTAAGAACAATAGCATACACAACAAACACAATAACTCTATTCATAGAGAGAATTTAACAGAAACTCGAAGAGACATCATTATCTTTTGGAAAGAAGGAAACCGAAAGAATTCCCGGAGGAAAAATCATGCATTTCTAGAGAGTCAGTATCGAACATGCATATACATTTAAGCAGATAAGGACCCAGAAAATAATAGAATACAAAAATTCTTATTCAGCAAATACATTTAAGAAAGTTAATGGCGTGGGTGCAAAACCTCTGCCAGACTGTTAACTGTAATCATATACATTTTTTTTAAAGAAGCGAAATTTAAATAGGCACCATCTTCTGAGAGTGTATGGATCATAGAATTATATAATAAGAGGCCTGGGGCCATAAATTCAAGTAAAAACCCTCAAACTACTGCAAAGTAGAGAACTGTCAACTAGAAATATGAATCAAGGGCCGCTGACTAGATTCTTAAAGAAAACAATGTAACATGACCGCTAAAATAAAAACCCGGTCATATGTCAGGCCAAGGGTTTGAACCCAGCATTGTTCGAAGGTACCTGTAGCGTGAGCACGCAACGGAGTTAGATCTTTTAGAACCAGGAACTGTGTCTTCAATTCAAGATTAAAACCCTATAGAAATGTGGAAGCGGAAGAGCGTATACCTGCCATAACAAAAATAGAGGAGTGATTAACAGAGAGGGAATGGAATGAAACCCTGATCTCTTGCAAAGTATGTAATTCAACTAATCATAGCGACAGCATAGTAAAAATTACCTGTGGATTTCTTGCAGAATGAGGAGAGAGCCCAACCGAGTAGAGACCACCTTCATTCCAGCAAAGCATAAACAGTTTTTCAACGAGATTTAAAAAGTGAATACACCAGTAAACAGAAAACATCATCAAGTGGCCGAATGATAATATGACTATTTTCTTTAACGTTTCCAACCCTAGTAACAAAGCCTGTAAATAAAAGACAACCAAATGTGCCAGGAGGTGTTTGAAGGTATTACCTATAGCCGGGGTCGAGAGCCTCTTCTGAGGCGTCGTGCAACTACAAAAACAGCTACCATAGAACCAGAAACTGAGTGGAGAAACCCTAGAACCAACAGAGCAGACTTCCAGAGCCTTTGGGCCGAAAGAATGCGAATGAGAAACTGTTAAGGAGAAAAATTCACTACCTAAACCTAATGAATGTACTTCGTTAGATTTAGCTCGAGATCAACGGTGGTTAGATCGCCAGGTGTTGATCAGTACGAGCCAAGTGTGTGCCGGCAGCGAAAGGGTCAGAATAGATAAACATAGCAATACCAAAGTACACCTAAGTCCTCATGCGTATTGAATGGCATTATATTGTCGAGTTAATGTATATGACATGGAATGATGTTGTCGAATAAATGATATGTGTTAAATGATTGTTAACTGTGACATATGGCTTCGTCCCTTAGTGTCCACATCAAATATATGTGTACATATAACTCAAAACCATGAAGATCGATATGTGCACCGTATTATCATAGCTCCAGGGCATAGTAGTAGGTTTTTTTTATATTACATAACTCCCAAAGTATAGAATCAATGTATTTGAATAGGTTAAAAAAATCATGTATGTGAACTGACCTTTAGAAAATGTAATGATGAATAGTTTATGGCATGACATGGTCGGTATATTATAGATGTAAGGGTAGACAGTAAGTAATAATATTTTTTTTTTTATTGTGGTCATTATTATAAGAAATATGAATGTTACAAGTGGTATCAGAGCAGCGTTACAACGCTGGGACCCTATTGGGTCAACTCACGTTAAATTGTGTGTTACTAATGCACTCAGATGGAAATATTAACAGGACAAACAAGAAGGAGACCCTTACGGCAGCCACCTCGAAATGCTGGGGAGACCCAACCCCAACAGGAAGGGAATCCCAAAATCTGGGTTCAGTTGGGGGTGGAACAAAAACAATAGACTAGCAGGCTGTTAGAAGAACAACAACACCAAACTCACACCTTGTTAACCACAGTTTAAAAGCTGCAAGAAGAAATGGAGAGAGTACGAAATGATAATGCAAGATTGATGTAGGAGCAGGAAATAATTTTGAAAAGCCTCTTAGATAAGCAAAACCAGAGAATCGAGAAGCCTGGTATTGATAGAGAATTTCAGGAAGGAAATGAACAGCAAATGGGAGATCATGAAACAGGCCGAAAGGAAAGAAGTCCGTCTCAGCGAAGTAATCAAAATAAAATTTTTAATGAAGCCGAATCTAATAATGAAACAGAACAGAAGGAAAATAAAAAGCAGAAGATAGAGCTGCAAGGTGAATTTAGAAAGATAAAGCCACCCACATTTGATGGAGTGGAAGAAGAGGTAGCTGAGGCATGACTGATTAATATGAACAAGTATTTTCAAGTATATGATTATAATAGTAATCTTAAGGCTCGGTTAGCTATTTAACAATTAAGAGAGAAAGCCACCTTGTGGTGGGATGAAGTGAAGAACGTACGCAGAATAGAAGATCAAGATGTAACATGGGATAAGTTTCAACAGTATTTTAAAGATAAGTACCTGACAGAATGCTTTTATGATGAAAAAGCTCGAGAATTCCATGATTTGAAACTCAGACAACTGACTATGGACGATTTTATCACTAAGTTTACTTCATTAATGCGTTACGTACCTTACTGAAGGGATGAGAAAGCTAAAGTACAAATGTTTCTGAGTAGCTTACCCATTTAGATGAAGGAACGTATAGAATTTGTAAATCCCAGAATAATGGATGAGGCCATTAGAAAGGCCAGAATGTGCTATTAGCAAGCTAAAGCCAAGATAGATCAAGGAAAAGGGTGGCAGCCAAGGAAAGAAAACAAGAATAGTGCTAGTTTTAAAAGAGGCAAAACCAGTATTTTTAAAAGCACAACAAAAAACTCAGTTAGTAGGCAGTTCGGTAAGAACCATCAGAGGGTAAGGTGGCCTGTAGAAGATAAAATCGTTGAAGCTTCTAGTAAACCTGAGCAACCTCAAAACCATAAGCCACCTTTATAGTGTTGGGGTTGTGGAGAAGCGCATTATTATCGAAACTGCCCACAGCGGGGTAGAAATGAAGCAGTAACCAATCTGCTAGAAGCCTCTATAGTGGGAGATGTTGCTCTAAACATACCCAGAATTAATGCAGCATTGGAGGATCGACAAGCTGATTACAAACCTAGCATGATAGAACTAGAAGGTAAAGTGTTATCTCAAACTGTTTATGTTTTCATAGATCTGGGAGCAATTTTAAGCTATATAAGTCCTAAATTAGTAGAGATCTGTAAATTACAAAGTTAAAAATTTAGGAAATCATGGTTAGTCCAGTTGGCTACTGGAGCCAAGAGAAAAGTTAGAGCCAAAATACCAAATTGTGCATTACAAATCCTTGGACATCAACTAACTATGGACTTGAATATTTTTCCCTTGGGATCTTATGATGTGTTGGTTGGTATGGATTGGTTGGAAAAGAATTGGACTCTAGTAGATTGCAAAGAGAAGATTATCTACTATAGAAATCAGGATGGCACGCGCCAGGAGATTCATGGAATAAAGAAACTGGTATAGTTGTGCCCAATTACAGCTTCCCAAATGGGTAAATGCATAAGAAAGGGATATCAACTGTACGCGATACAAGTGGGTATTTCTGATTCTAAAGAAAAAGCTTCTATGCTGGAAAATATACCTATAGTACAGGAATTTAAGGATATATTTCCAGAAGAGATACTAGGATTTCCACTCGGAAGAGATATAGACTTTACAATTGAATTTCGGCAAGGAGCATCACCAATTTCACGAGCACCCTATCGTATGAGTCTACCAGAATTAACCGAGTTAAAAATGCAGCTTCGGGAATTATTAGACAAGGGATACATATGACCAAGTGTATCTCCCTGGGGACCACTTGTACTATTCGTTAAAAAGAAGGATGGAACCATGCGTATGTGCATGGACTAACGTCAGTTAAACAAGCTGACCATCAAGAACATATATCCCTTACCACGAATTGACGATATGTTTGACCAGGTAAGAGGAGCTACTGTATTCTCAAAAATTGATTTGAGATCAGGTTATCACCAAATCCGGATCAAAGATGAAGATATACATAAAACTGCCTTTCGCACAAGGTATGGTCACTATGAATTTGTGGTACTACCTTTCGGGCTGACTAACGCACTAGCCAATTTTAAGAGATTGATGCATAGTATCTTTCACCATTATTTGGATAAGTTTGTGCTAATTTTCATTGACGACATTCTAGTCTATTCCAAGAATGTGGAAGAAAACAAGGAACATTTGCGAATGGTACTGGAGATGTTAAGGAAGCATCAGTTATATGCGAAATTTAGTAAATGTGATTTCTTCAAGGAAGAAATACAATATCTTGGACATTTGATATCTGAAAAAGGTATAGCAGTAGACCCGGAGAAATCAGGACTATCATGGAATGGAAGGTGCCACAAAATGTGGCAGATATACAATCATTTATGGGACTCGCTGGCTATTACCGGCAATTTATTAAAGGATTTTCAAAGATTGGTTTCCCTATTACCTCTTTGCAAAGGAAGGGAAAATTTTTTAAGTGGTCAAAAGAATGTCAGGATAGCTTTGAAAAACTAAAGCAATTATTAACATCAGCACCAGTGTTAAGTGTGGCTGATCCGAACAAGGAATTCGAGGTTTGCATGGATGCATGTAAGGAGGGTGTTGGGGAAATTTTATCACAGGAAGGAAAAGTAATTGCATATGAATCTCGTAAGTTAAAATATCACGAGCTACGATATTCAGCCTATGATTTAGAGCTGACTGCAGTTGTGCACGCCCTCCGGGTATGGAGACACTACTTACTTGGGAAAAGATTTTTGTTGAAGCCAGATCATAGAAGTTTAACCAGCTATTTCAAACAAGCTGATTTAAACTCCCGACAAGCAAGGTGGAATGCCTTCTTGAGCGAGTTTGACATTGACATGAAGCATGTAAAAGGAAAGGAAAACAGGGTTGCAGATGCATTGAGCAGAAAACTGCATAAAATCTATGAACTATATGTTAACCAAGTGGAATGCAGATTTCTAGATCAAACCAGGAAAGAAGCAGGAAAAGATCCTGAATATGAATTTTTGTGGCAGCAAGCACAGGAATCTAAAGAACAAGGAAAGTTGGGAGAATATGAAATCAAACAGGATGGATTGTTGACTTTCAAGAAAATAATAGTCATCCCAAATAGAATGGAGTTGAAGACTCTAATATTGGATGAATATCATAGAAGCAATTAAGTAGGGCATCTTGGATACCAGAAGATGTTGACAGCAATAAGAAAGGACTATTGTTGGTTGGGTATGAGAAAAGATATAGCAAACTATCTAAACAAATGTTTAGAGTTCCAGCAGGTGAAAGTAGAACACTGACATTCGGCTGGGTTAATGCAGCCTATACCAATCCCTGAATGGAAATGGGAATTGATTTCATTAGATTTCATCACTGGACTACCAAAATCAAAACGAGCTAATGACTCAATAATGGTAGTAGTGGACCGATTGAGTAAATCAGCACACTTCATACCAGTCCAGTCCACATATAAGACAGTACAGATAGCATATTTATTTATGCAGGAGATTTTCATACTGCATGGCATTCCTAAGACTATTATCTCAGATAAGGATGTAAAATTTACATCAAATTTTTGGAAAGCACTGTTTACGGGTTTAGGGACTCAAGTTAATTTCAATACTGCATATCATCCACAAATGGATCGACAAACAAAACGAGTAAATCAAGTGTCGAAGGACATGTTGAGAATGTATTTTATGCAACAACTGACTAAGTGGGAAGAATATTTACACTTAGTAGAATTCACATATAATAACAGTTATCAAGAATCGTTAAAAATGAGTCTATTTGAATCCCTATATGGGTGATAGTGCATAACTACTATCAATTGGAGTAGTCCCAAGACCAAGCTCATGCTAGGACCAGACATGCTAGCGGAAATGGAGTTAGAAGTGAACAAAATTAGGCAGAATTTAAAAGCAGCTCAAGACAGGCAGAAAGTATACGCAGATAAAAAGAGATCATATCGTGAATATGAAGTGGGGGATCACGTGTATGTGAGAATTAAGCCAAAGAAGAGTACGTTAAGATGGGCATCTTGTGCAAAGCTAGCTCCCAGGTTTTGTGGACCTTTCCAAATACTGGAAAGGGTAGGGCCGGTGGCATAGAGGTTGGCCCTTCCCAGCCATATCTGAGTAAATAATGTTTTCCATGTATCATTGTTAAAGCGATAGATTCATAATTTGAGACATATAATCCATTGGCAGAACATTCAGGTAGCAAGTAAGCACAATAGTTAAAATATTATATGTTAAATATTTATGTAAACTAATACAAAGTATATTGTGTGCAGGTAGAACTGGACAAAGAATTTATGGTCGAGCCTCACAGTATAATCGACTAGAGGGAAGTCATGCTCCGGAAATGAGCCATCGCCCAGGTTAAAGTGCAATGGAAGCATTTTGGCCTGTAGAGGCCACCTGGGAGGATGAAAGTTTTGTGTGAGACGCATACCCTGAAATTTTTCCTGATATGTAATAAGAAAAACGGGGATGGTGATCTCTTTCAGAGGGGGAAAGTTGTAACCACTTCCTTAGTTATTGATTAATTGTTAGGTTGTTGTTAAAGGTGTTAAACATTATTTTTATTTGTTAAAACAAAACAGAATATTTTGAACAGAAATTTATTTTTGGTTTTTAAATAAAAGATTACTTGTGAATTAGTTTCATAAGTAAAGACTGATGGTAAAAGTAAATTCAAGATCTAGAGTTAGTTGAACAAAAAAACAGTTCAACAGATATCCAAAGAAACTCTGGAATAAATATGATATTTCAGGGAGTTTTGGGGGTTCTGTTGGAAGACTGAGGAACACAATTTATCCTGAGGAGTGATCCCTGAATGGAAATACTCACAGAGGAAAAATTGTTTCCACTGGAATTGGAGAATTGGACCAGACTGTCCCGAGTTTCTCTTCCAATTTTCTGTGTTCAGCAAAGACTCGGACTTGGAGCACGGGGGGAGTTAGAGGACGTATTCACCTCACTCGCGGAAGGTAGGCAATCATTTATCAGTCAGAATCGTGCACAGATGAGTGGAATTCTATTAAATATATATTTTTTTAGTAGAATACAATGTTTATTCTTTTAAATTTTATGATTGAGCAAGCTGGGAAAACACTGTATGATTGAACGGTTGCTTTGTGTTAAATAAATTACCCTAGGAAAATTATACAGTCCAAAAAGAAAACTTGAGAAAGGAACTTTGTTAAGTAGGTATAATAATGCATTTGAATTTCTACCTGTGCTAATAAAAATTGAAGAAGTAGGTTATTGACTGGAATATAGCAGGTTTGTTTTAAGGAAGGACCGTTAACCCAGATTTTTGGGACTGGATTCTGGGTTTGTTGTCCTTCAACCTATGATATTACATGGACAAAACAGTGGTCTGGACACATTCAATATTTATAAAAAGAAAGAAACTAGTACAAACTGAGATATAAGAAAAGAAGCTAGCATGCAGGATAAAATTATGAAAATATAACAAAGGATTCACTGTGGGAAAACAGTTTAGGAAGTAACCATCCAAATATTGTGACTCCTTCCACAGATAAAGAAATAAGATAACTCTTCTTGTTAAAAAGAAAATACGGAATACAAGGTAAACTCCCAATGAGCAATTCATGGAGAAAACTATAATCTACATGCACTATCAGTGACAAACATAAGTGTATATAATTAAGAACAATAGCATACACAACAAAAAAAAGAATTCTATTCATAGAGAGAATTTAACAGAAACTCGAAGAGACATCATTATCTTCTGGAAAGAAGGAAACCGAAAGAATTCCCGGAGGAAAAATCATGCATTTATAGAGAGTCAGTATCGACCATGCATATACATTTAAGAAGATAAGGACCCAGAAAAGAACAGAATACCAAAATTCTTATTCAAAAAATACATTTAAGAAAGATAATGGCGCAGGTGCAAAACCTCTGCCATACTGTTAACTGTAATCATATACATTTTTTTTAAAGAAACGAAATTTACATAGGCACCATCTTCCGAGAGTATATGGATCACAGAATTATACAATAAGAGGCCTGGGGCCATAAATTCAAGTAAAAACCATCAAACTACTGCAGAGTAGAGCACTGACAACTACAACTATGATTTAAGTGTTGCTGACTAAATTCTTAAAGAAAAAAATCTAACATGACTGCTAAAATAAAAACCCAGTCGTATGTCAGGCCAAGGGTTTGAACCCAGCATTGTTTGAAGGTACCTATAGTGTGAGCACACAACGGATTTAGATCTTTCAGAACCTTGAACTGTGTCTTCCATTCAAGATTAGAACCCTGTAGAAATGTGGAAGCAGAGGAGCCTATACCTGCCAGAACAAAAACAGAGGAGTGATTAACATAGAGGGAACATAATGAAACCCTGACCCCTTGTAAAGTATGTACTTCAACTAATCATAGCGACAACGTAGTAAAAATTACCTGTGGATTTCTTACGGAATGAGGAGAGAGCCCAACCGAGTAGAGGCCACCTTCGTTCCAGCAAAGCATAAACAATTTTGCAATGAGATTTAACGAGTGAATACACCAGTAAACAGAAAACAGCATCAAGAAGCCGAATGAATAATATGACTATTTTCTTTAACGTTTCCAACCCTAGTAACAGGGCATGTAAATGCAAGACAACCAAATGAGCCAGGAGGTGTTTGAAGGTATTACCCGTAGCCGGGGTCGAGAGCCTCCTCCGAGGCACCGTGCAGCTGCAGAAGTAGCTACCATAGAACCAGAAACTAAGTGGAGAAACCCTGTAAGCAGTAGAGCAGACTTCCAGAGCCTTCACGCCAAAAGAATGCGAATGAGAAACCGTTACGGACTGAAATTCATTAGCTAACCCTAATGAATGTACTCTGTCAGATTTAGCTCGAGATCAACAGTTGTTAGATCGCCGGGTGTTGATCAGTACGAGCCAAGTGTGTACCAGCGGCAGAAGGGTCGGAATAGATAAACATAGCAGTACAGTGGTGCTGAAATAGCAGTAAAGGGTCAGAATAGATAAACATAGCAGTACAGTGGTGCTGGGTTGAAATAGATAAACATATCAGAAATTTCTTTTCTGATATGTGTTGTTTAGTGTACAGTGGTGCTGAAAAAAGATTCAAATGGCTGGAAGTGAAGAAATTTATGTTGATCTGCATGATGAAGATAATACACCAGATCCAAATGCTCCAGTGATGGCTATGTTGCACAGTTTGAAATGAGAGATGGCTGAGCTAAGAAGCCAGAATGATAGACTGTCATTAACCAGTGAGGAGCAGGAAAATCTCATCAGAGAATTAGCTTTGCGGAACAGCCAAGAAGGTGAAGGTTCCAGAAAGAGGAAGAAAGGCAAATTCTCTGATGATTTTGAGGAAGATGATGCTACTAGGCATCAGTATAAGTAGAAAAAGGAATTACAAGGGGAATTCTGAAAGATCAAACCTCCCTCCTATGATGGGGAGAAGGAGGAAGATGCTGAAGCCTGGTTGTTGAACATGATTAAGTATTTCCAGGTCGATGAATATGAAAGCAATATGAAGGCCAGATTAGCTGTCTACCAGCTACAAGGTAAGGCTACCTTGTGGTGGGAGGAGACGAAAATGATCCATGCCATTGATGAAAAAACAGTGACTTGGGAAGATTTCCAAGTCAAGTTTAAAAACCGCTATTTGAACAAACGTTATTATGATGATAAAGAAAAGGAATTCCATGAACTTAGACTAGGACAACTCACTATTGATGAGTTTGTCACCAAGTTTACAAATCTGTTGAGATATGTCCCTTACATTCGGGAAGAGAAGGCAAAGGTGCAAAGGTTTTTGAACTGTTTGCCTGCTGTGTATAAAGATATTGATAACCCAAAAACTATGGATGAAGCAGTGAGGAAAGCTAGGTTATGCTACCAGCAGTTTAAAGGAAAGGGTGACCATGGAAAAGGCTAGATAAAAAATGGTGAAATCAAAGGAAAGAAACAGAAACTAGCTTACATAAAGAATTTTGGTAGGGATCATCAGTGGAAAAATTTTAATAAACCAAAAGAAAGCTAAACTACTCAGTCTCAAGTTGGTTCCAAACAACTAGATGGAGAAAATAAGAAGGAAGGCACAGTTAAAATGAGGGAGCCTTTGAAATGCTAGGGTTGTGGAGAACCTCATCTCTTGAGGGATTGTCCCCACCGAAATATTCAGATGATTATGAGGGATCAAGAAGCTACCACCGTAAATGATATAGCAAGAAATATACCCACTATCAGTGCAGCCTTGGAGAATTGACAAGAAGAACACCAAGCAACCATGGTTGAAATGGAAGGTAATATTGCTGACCAATCTGTTACTATTTTAATTGATCCAGGTGCTTCTTTGAGTTACATTAGTCCACAAGTGGTAGAAAAATGCAATCTCAAAGCTGAAAAATTTCAGCAGTCTTGGTTGGTCCAGTTAGCCACTGGCACCAAGAGGAAAGTAACTCATAAGTTACCTCAAACAGCAATAAAAGTAATTTATTTTTAGACAGAAATAAATTTAAACATTCTGCCCTTAGGCTCATATGACTTGCTGAGAGGAATGCACTGGCTGGAAAATAGAAAGGCTATGATGAACTATTGGGATAAAGCTCTGCATTGCATAGATGAAGAAGGGAAACCTTTTATTCTCAAGGGAAAACCAAAACCCATCTCTGTAAGACAAATATCAACACTACAACTAAAAAGAACAACTAGGAAAGGATATCAAGTATATGCGGTACATGTTGAAGAATTAGAACCGCAACCTGAAGAACACCTGCTGGATACTCTACCAGTAGTAAGACAGTTTAAGGAAGTTTTTCCAGATGAGATTCCTCATCTTCCCCCCAAAAGAGATATTGACTTTTCAATTGATTTGGTGTCGGGAGCAACACCTGTTTCCCGAGCCCTTATCGAATGAGTCCCCCTGAACTCATGGAACTGAAAATGTAATTGAAATAATTGCTGGATAAGGGTTATATCAGACCGAGTGTGTCTCCTTGGGGAGCACCAGTGCTGTTTGTGAAAAATAAGGATGGATCCTTTAGAATGTGCATCGATTATCCTCAGTTGAATAAGTTAACAATTAAAAACAGATACCCTTTGCCTCAAATTGATGATCTTTTTTATCATGTAAGAGGAGCTTCAATATTTTCTAAGATTGATCTAAGGAATGGTTATCACCATCTCAGAATTAAGGAGGAAGACATTAGTAAAACAACTTTTCGAGCCAGGTATGGTCACTACGAATTTGTAGTCCTACCTTTCGGTTTGACAAATGCTCCTGCCACCTTTATGTGCTTAATGAACAGTGTTTTAAACAAGTACTTGGATAAATTCGTACTAGTGTTCATAGACGATATTTTAGTTTATTCAAAAAGTGAGGAGGAGCACAAAGAGCACTTGAGGATAGTGTTGCAAACCTTGAAAGAAAACCAGTTATCTGCCAAATTCAGTAAATGTGAATTCTATAAGGACAAAATCCAATACTTGGGTCATATTATTTCTGAACAAGGGTTGGTTGTTGACCCTGAAAAGATAAAAGCTATTAGAGAATGGTTGGTGCTAACTGATGTTTCAGTAGTGAGATCATTCATCGGGATTGCAGGTTATTATCGCAGATTTGTGGAAAGATTTTCTACCATAGCATATCCCATAACCTCAATACAAAGAAAGGGTGTCAAATTTGAGTGGACTGAAAAATTCCAAAACAATTTTGAACAATTAAAACTAAAACTCACTACAGCCCCTATACTGAAGATTGCAAATCCTGATAAAGAATTTGTTGTGTGTACAGATGCCTGTAGAGAGGGGTTATGAGGAGTTCTGTTGCAAGAAAATTCGGTTATTGCATATGAATCTAGGAAACTTAAGGCACATGAACAGAACTATAGTGCATATGATTTGGAATTGGCTACTGTAATTCATGCCTTGAAGATGTGGCGACACTATCTTCTTGAAAAAAAAATTACATTGATGACTGATCATATTAGTATTAAATAATTCTTTTCCCAAACTGACTTGAATGCTCGACAAACCAAATGTCTGTCTTTTCTGAGTGAATTTCATATGGACATAAAACATATCAGAGGGAAAGAAAATAAAATTGCTGATGCCCTGAGCAGAAATGCTTGCCAAAACATAAACAACATTGGAAGCAGTGCTAATTTTGATTTAGAAGAATTAGTGAAAAAGGTAGCAGACCAGGATCCAAATTATGAAAATCTACAGGTGAAAATACTAAAGAAGGAGATGGCTGAATACAATCAAAACCAAAAAGGGTTGATCTGCAACAAAAATAGATTGTATATCCCCAACGTGGAAACTTTGAAAAAAGAAATCCTAGATGAATATCACAAACAGCCATATGCAGGGCATCCTGGATATCAGAAAATGCTAACAACTTTGAAAAAGAAGTTGTTTTGGCCCGGAATGAAAAGATATGTAGCAGAATATTTAGCTAGATGCATGGAGTGTCAACTAGTTAAAGTTGAGCATCAGCATCCTGCTGGTCTCCTAAATCCTTTACTGATTGCAGAATGGAAATGGAACACCATTTCTATAGATCTCATAACATGGTTACCCAAAACCAAATACCATCACGACTCAGTGATGGTAGTAGTAGACACTTTAACAAAAGCTGCACACTTTATACCTGTGAAATCTACTTTTGGGACAGCCTAAGTAGTGGATGTGTTCCTAAAGGAAGTAGTAAGGCTCCATGGGGTCCCAAAGATGATTGTTTCAGACAGAGATGCTAAATTCATAGCAGGCTTTTTGAAAGGTCTATTTGGGGGCCTGGGCACTAAGTTGAATTTTAGTACTGCCTATCACCCTCAGACCGACGGTCAGACAGAGAGAACAAATCAGATTTTGGAAGATATGTTGAGAATGTATGTGATGTATAGGCCATCAAAATGGGAAGACTACTTGCATTTAGCTGAATTTTCCTATAATAACAACTATCAATCTTCGATCAAAATGAGCCTATTTGAAGAACTTTATGGAAGTAAATTTCGTACTCCTTTGAGCTGGAGCCAACTTGAGGATAAGCTAATGTTGGGAGCAGATGCTTTACAAGAGATGGAAAAAATTATTAAACAAATACAAACAAATATCAAGGCAGCACAAGATCGACAGAAAAACTATGCTGATAAGAAGAGGGTACATCGAGAATTCAAAGTGGGGGAGCATGTGTATTTGCGTATTAAACCCAAAAAGAGCACACTTTATGATGGAAGTTGTACAAAATTGGCTCCTAGATATTGTGGGCCTTTTGAGGTGTTAGAAAGGGTGGGACCAGTGGCTTATAAGCTGGCCTTACTGCCCCATGTTAAAGTTCATGACGTGTTTCATGTTTCATTATTAAAAATATATGTACATGATGCTTCTCACATTGTTGATTGGAATGTGATACAGGTGGAACCAGAAGGGGAGTTCCTTCCAGAGCCTCTTCAAATATTGGAGCGGGAAGAAAATGAATTAAGGAATCGAACGGTAGCAAGAGTAAAGGTGCAGTGGAAGCACTTTACTGTTGAAGAAGCTACCTGGGAAAGAGAAGCTGAGATGATGGAAAAATATCCATCTTTGTTTGAAAAATGAACTCTAGTAGTTAGTTATCAACACCGAGGACGGTGTTTGCTTTCAGAGGGGGAATATGTAACACCCCTAGTTTTATGTTTCCTGCAAACTAGACATTTGAACTTTAATCCAAAGGGGAGTGGACCCCAATGGATAAGTAATTTGTGGATGTAATTAAGTATCTAATTATGAGAATTAAATAAAATAACTTTGTGTAGATTGACCAAATGAGAATCATGAGATCACTTTCCAAATCCATGAGGATGGAAAGAGGCAAATACTTTCCCCAAAAATCTTTCAAAAATACTTGAAAGAATTTATTTCCAAATTAGATTTTGAGGAAAAATCTAGTTTTTCCCCAATGAGGTGGAGAGTAGTTGGGAAGAGGTAAAAAGCTGGGAAAAGTAGAAAGCAGCTTTAAAAATCCCTAAATAAGGGAAGCCTAGGCAAGTAGGAAGAAAAGCATCCTGAAATTCTGGACGCAGAATTAGAAATAGGCTTTGGGGAGAAAAAGCTTAAATAAGTTACTCCTAAACAGATTAGAGGTTGGTCTATTCTGGAGGTGATCTCAGCTCAGGGGTGAGTTCTGGAGATAGAGGGACTCTAAGGTTGGGAGGACTGGTCAATTGCAGAAGTGGTATGTACATAGTGTTTATGAATGAATGAATTTCTTACAATGCTTTATTTATTGTGTTCCATACATTTACATAACTCTTGGAAGAATTTAATCCTCTCAGTTCTGCCTAGTTGTAGGAACAAAAATTATTAGGAAAATCAACCTGAAACTCTAAACCAGTGATTGGTTTAAATCTGAAGATTTATGTTACCCTCATAATTCATGAATGTGTAACTTTAATCTGTTTATGTTAAAAATAGAATTAAATCATCAACCACTAGAAAAACAAAACATGTATGAAAGAGGGATTAAATATGTGAATTGCAGATTTGTAGATTTGTTGAAATAACAGTTCCTGTACATCTATAGATTTACCCTCTATGATAAGAAAAAGATAGATGGATGAGTACCATATTAGCGTTAAAGATATCCAGACATAAATAGAGCAACATATGGTTTAATAAACCTGTAAATAATTCTAGTTTGAGACATAAACATAAACGGGTGCATGACTAACATCCTTTACTGGAGAGTTTTCCAAACTGAATACTCTATTGGAAAATAAATCTAATGAAACTTATATGAAGTGCATGCAAACTTTATCAGCTGTGAAGGATAACAAATACTTCACATACCAGATCTACATAAAATGCTGGTTAGAGGTGTTTGCTAGAAAACTGGATATACTGAACATAATATATATATATATATATATATATATATATATATATATATATATATAGTTTACATAGGTTATTCTAGTGGACACAAATAACTTATACATGGAAAATTTAAATCAAGGAGCAGATAGAGAGTCATACTGCTGGAGTAGTATAACACACATAAATACATAAACCAGGTAGAAATGGTGATTACACATTCAAGAATCACTAAATTATAGTAAATGTGAACAATATTGTAGCATAGATATTTATACATAATTATGTTATTAAAAAGTGGAGGAAGCAGAAGTGCAAGATAATACTATTAAACTTATCAATTTCATCAAGTAAATTGAGGCACATAGATTCAGTAGAAATAAAATCCTATCTTGAGCATAAACATGAAATAGAAATCTGGAAACCACCAGAGTATATCATGAAATCTGTTTCTTCAACCAGGAATTGAATATATATATATATATATATATATATATATATATATATATATATATAAGGTTATCTATCAATTCCTGAACAAAAATAATAAAATGTGTCTATCGTGTCCCATAGCAAATTCATAGAAATATGAGGTTCCAAGAACTATATTATTAGGATTTTGTTTAATCAGTCCAATGTTTAATCAGTCCAAGTCTCTGGTAACAGTCATTATTAGAGTAGAAATTTTTTTAAAAATAAGACTCGAATGGTCTGAACCAATTTATGTATAATAACAACGTGAGAGTCTGGCTTCAATTCGACCAATATGTTGTCAATACCGACCTGAAAGTGCATGGTGGAGTGAAGTCAAAGCCGAGTGAAACACCCATTTCACTATAAAATCAAGAAGGAAATTCGTATGGGCTTCGAATTTACCTGAATAAAACAAGAGCCAGGTAAGACATACGAATTAATTTGTCGCTATAAAGTTTGTCATAGAAAATGATATATATTAGTATTGGGCATAAAAACAAATGATCACATTGAGGATTTGGATACTTTGCCTCCAAAACGACCTGCAACAAGGATACCTAAAGAGTATTAAAAATTTGACGACCAGGACATTCACCTGGAAACAATATATATATATATATACAGTGATGAAATGTTACAATGGAACCAACTGCGTAGCTGGGGTAGCGATTTCTCGCTAGAAGGGAGACGTGTAGAGCCAGGGAAACTCGGCTTGAATGAAATGAATAGGGCCATGGAAGATCATGAAGAATGAATTTCTACCATACAATGATTAAGTATTAGCACCAAAGCATAGCAAAGGGGTGTTAAACGAAATGAAAGAAGAAATGGTGAAATAAAAATCAAGTGCGGCAGAGCAGAGAGCTTTGCAACTGGAGATGGATTCATATTTGACTGAGACGATTTGATAAAAAAAATAAACGACAATATGTTGAAAAAAAAATATTTAAAAAATTGTTCTAATACCCGAAGCCGAGCGTAGTACTACTGGTGAGGAATATGTATCAAAGTATAGTGAACCGAGAGTAATAGCCGCCTATTTAAGATAGTGAAATGCTCAAAAATTTCATACCTGAATGACAATATAATGAAGAGATAGTTACGCCAGAAGCCTGGGAGAGCACGACGCTTTGCTTCCCCAATGAGCAGAGTCCCAACACCAGGAGGTGATAAGAAAGAGAGAAGGGTGAAAGAACCATTTCATTGCCAACATAGAGATTAATACGAATTTTTTCAAATCAAAACCAACGAAACCCTAATGGATCTGAACCATCTCCACCGTCCAAGTGTCCTCGGATCAATGGTATACACACGGATCGATTGGGGAAAATTGACATTTAATGCATAGCCATCCAACATATAAATGCAAATCCATTGAAATCGATCCTACAGTACACAAACCATATCCCATGGCCGGTGATAATAGCTGAGAAGATATACGTCACATAAAATAAAACGTAAACAATAAACCCTTGCGTGTAAATGTGACTCAAGGTTGGTTGGGAGATGAAAAAAAAATATTAACCAGATCAACAGAGTGCCATCAAACCAAGTCGACGTGGAGTAGTCGACGAGTTTACCAATGCCAAAAATAATCAACCAACCTTGCCAACGAATCATAATGAGTACAGTGACTTTAATGTTGCGTATCTCCACAAAAAAAATTGCCACAATGGAATGTACGTGGGATATCCATGATGCTATGGATACGATCATCACACATTGAAAATAGTGGCCGCAAGGCTATAATAAATTCATATAAACGACATAAGATTTAAATAGGAATCGATCGTTCAGCACCTTAGTTAACTCGAAGTCAAGACATAATGTTATAACTCCGGGAGGAGTACAAGGATATAAACCCAAACGAATAACATGTCCACCATACAATCCATAAGGGTGTGATATTGAAATCCAAAGCATAGGTATGGTGAACCCTATAAGGGTTGTAAGTAAAATTTTAATGCATAGACAGAAAGGTTTATGGATAAATGTAGACATATAAACTATGTGTGAATAGTATATATATATATATATCTATGTTGATATATATATAACCTAAGCCACAAAATTTATGGGAAGAGAAAAATAAAACTATGATAGTCAGCCGAGTAAACATATAAGAGTAATAGGAGGAATAGGAAAACACTATCGAGTAGAAGTTCATAATTGATGCAATTCGAAGGTAGATATGAATAGCTGTGGCCAATAGAAGCACAGAATTAAACTATAAACAGAAAACAAAACAAAAAAAAACAAAATATATATATATATAAAAGATATAAAAAAAATAAAAAATAAAAAATAAAAAAAATAAAAAATAAATAAATAAATAAATAAAATAAAATAATTGGGGTGGAAAAGAAGAGATGTTACAAAGCCCTATATGGGCGACAGTGCAGAAATCCTATCAATTGGAGTAGTCCTGAGACCAAGCTCATGCTAGGACCAGACATGCTAGCGGAAATGGAGTTAGAAGTGAAGAAAATTAGGCAGAATCTAAAAGCAACTCAAGACAGGGAGAAAGTTTTCACAGATAAAAAGAGATCATATCGTGAATATGAAGTGGGGGATCACGTGTATGTGAGAATTAAGCCAAAGAAGAGTACATTAAGATGGGCATCTTGTACAAAGCTAGCTCTTAGGTTTTGTGGACCTTTCCAAATACTGGAAAGGGTAGGGCCGATGGCGTATCGGTTGGCCCTTCCCAGCCATATCCGAGTAAATAATGTTTTCCATGTATCGTTGTTAAAGTGATATATTCATGATTCGAGACATATAATCCATTGGTAGAACATTCAGGTAGCAAGTAAGCAGAATAGTTAAAATATTATATGTTAAATATTTATGTAAACTAATATAAAGTCTATTGTGTGCAGGTAGAACTGGACGGAGAATTTCTGGTTGAGCCTCACAGTATAATCGACCGAAGGGAAATCATGCTTCGGAAACGAGCCATCGCCCATGTTAAAGTGCAATGGAAGCACTTTGGCCCGAAAGAGGCCACCTGGGAGGACGAAATTTTTGTGTGGGACGCATATCCTGAACTCTTTACTGATATGCAATAAGAAATTTTTGTGTGGGATGCATATCCTGAACTTGTGGGGACGGTGTTCTCTTTCAGAGGGGGAAAGTTGTAACCACTGCCTTAATTATAAATTAATTGTTAGGCTGTTGTTATAGGTGTTAAACATTATTTTTATTTGTTAAAACAAAACAGAATATTTTGAACAGAAATTGATTTTTGGTGTTTAAATAAAAGATTAATTGTGAATTACTTTCATAAGTAAAGACTGATGGTAAAAGTAAATTCAAGATCTGGAGTTAGTTGAACAGAAAAACAGTTCAATAGATATCCAAAGAAACTCTGGAATAAATAAGAGATTTTAGGGAGTTTTGGGGGTTCTGTTGGAAGACTGAGGAACACAATTTATCCTGAGGAGTGATCCCTGAAGGGAAATACTCACAGAGGAAAAAATGTTTCCACTGGAATTGGAGAATTGGACCGGACTGTCTCGAGTTTCTCTTCCAGTTTTATGTGTTCAACAAAGACTTAGACTTGGAGCACGGGGGGATTTAGAGGACGTAATCACCTCACTCGCGGAAGGGAGGCAATCATTTATCAGTCGGAATCGTGCACAGATGAGTGGAATTATGTTAAATCTTTTTTTGTTAGTAGAATACACTGTTTATTCTTTTAAATTTTATGATTGAGCAAGCTAGGAAAACACTGTATGATTGAACGGTTGCTTTATCTTAAAGAAATTACCCTAGGAAAATTATACAGTCTAGAAAGAAAACTTGAGAAAGGAACTTTGTTAAGTAGGTATAATAATGCATTTGAATTTCTACCTGTGCTAATAAAAATTGAAGAAGTAGGTTATTGACTGGAATATAGCAGGTTTGTTTTAAGGAAGGACTGTTAACCCAGATTCTGGGTTGGTTGTCCTTCAACCTATGATATTACATGGACAAAACAGTGGTCCCGACACATTCAAGATTTATAAAAAGAAAGAAACTAGCACATACTGAGATATAAGAAAAGAAGCTGGCATGCAGGATAAACTTATAAAAATACAACAAATGATTCACTATGGGAAAACAGTTTAGGAAGTAACCATTCGAATATTGGTTCCATAGATAAAGAAATAAGATAACTCTTCTTGTTAAAAAGAAAATAGGGAATACAAGGTAAACTCCGAGTGAGCAATTCATGGAGGAAACTATAATCTACATGCACTATCAGTGACAAATATAAGTGTATATAATTAAGAACAATAGCGTATGAAACAAACACAAGAATTCTATTCATAGAGAGAATTTAACAAAAACTTGAAGAGACATCATTATCTTCTGGAAAGAAGGAAACTGAAATAATTCTCGGAGGAAAAATCATGCATTTCTAGAGAGTCAGTATCGAACATGCATATACATTTAAGCATATAAGGAGCCAGAAAAGAACAAAATACCAAAATGCTTATTCAACAAATACATTTAAGAAATATAATGGCATGGGTGCAAAATCTCAGCCATACTGTTAATTGTAATCATATACATTTCTTTTAAAGAAACGAAATTTACATAGGCACCATCTTCCGAGAGTGTATGGATCAGAAAATTATACAATAAGAGGCCTAGGGCCATAAATTCAAGTAAAAACCCTCAAAATACTGTAGAGTAGAGAACTGACAACTAGAACTATGAATCAAGGGTCGCTGACTAGATTCTTAAAGAAAACAATGTAACATGACCGCTAAAATAAAAACTCGGTCGTATGTCAGGCTAAGGGTTTGAACCCAACATTGTTCGAAGGTACCTGTAACGTGAGCACACAACGAAGTTAGATCTTTCGGAACCTGGAACAGTGTCTTCAATTCAAGATTAGAACCCTATAGAAATGTGGAGGCGGAGGAGCCTATACCTGCCAGAACAAAAATAGAGGAGTGATTAATAGAGAGGGAACATAATAAAACCCTGACCCCTTGCAAAGTATGTACTTCAACTAATCATAGCGACAATGTAGTAAGAACTACCTGTGGATTTCTTGTGAAATGAGGAGAGAGCCCAACCGAGTAGAGGCCACCTTCGTTCCAGCAAAGCATAAACAGTTTTGCAACGAGATTTAACAAGTGAATACACCAGTAAACAAAAAACAACATCAAGTGACCGAATGAATAATATGACTATTTTATTTAACATTACCAACCCTAGTAACAGAGCCTGTAAATGCAAGACAACCAAACAAGCCAGGAAGTGTTTGAAGGTATTACCTTTAGCCGGGGTCGAGAGCCTCCTCCGAGGCGCCGTGTAGCTGCGGAAGCAGCTACCATAGAACCAAAAACCAAGTAGAGAAACCTTGTAAGCAGCAAAGAAGACTTCCGGAGCCTTCAGGCCAAAAGAATGCGAATGAGAAACCGTTACGAAGCGAAAGTCATTAGCTAACCCTAATGAATGTACTCCGTCAAATTTAGCTCGAGATCAACGGTGGTTAGATCGCCAAGCATTGATCAGTATGAGTGAAGTGTGTGCCAGCTGCAAAAGGGTCAGAATAGATAAACATAGCAGTACCAAAGTACACCTAAGTCCTCATGCGTATTGAATGGAATTATATTGTCGAGTTAATGTATATGACATGGAATGATGTTGTCGAATAAATGATATGTGTTAAATGATTTTTAACTGTGACATATGGCTTTGTCCCTTAGCGTCCACATCAAATATATGTACATATAACTCAAAACCCTGAAGATCAATATGTGCACCGTATTATCATAGCTTCAGAGCATAGTAGTAGGTTTTTTTTTATATTACATAACTCCCAAAGTATAGAATCAATGTAGTTGAATAGGTTAAAAGAATCATGTATGTGAACTGACCTTTAGAAAATGTAATGATGAATAGTTTATGGCATGACATGGTTGGTATATTATAGATGTAAGGGTAGACAGTAAGTAATAATATATTTTTTTTTTATTGTGGTCATTATTATTATAAGAAAGATGAATGTTACAAAAAATTGGGACGGAGCACAATCTTTTCGTGCCTTTACTAAAATTGACCAAAATCACTACAGATATCTTGCTTAGCAACTATTGGATCTCTTTAAGAATCTTACAGTGTTTCCTTTGCAACATCTGGTGATGGTGCAATTGCTAGTTTTAAATTTTACTATTAAATAATATATATATATATATATATATATATATATATATATATATATATATATATATATTAGTTTAATATATAGTATGCATATAGTTAATATTATTAATATACTACAAGTAAATATATAAAATAAAACTTGAATGGCCTAACATGTGCTTCCTCTTAATCTCACAAATTCAAAATCAGGAGGAGTAGAGTATATATGTCTTCATAAACTTAGCATTGGTGAATATAGACCTATGAACTTATATCAAACACATTAATAAATACAGTTATAAATCTATTCATATACATACACTGCAGGTAATAAAAGTGTTAAGTTTCTTTTCTTTATTTTCAAAATTCTTATTTAAAATGGTAATTTTTTATTATAATAGATGTGTTAGTTTCTTATCTTTATTTTGATAAAATTATGCTGAGTTGCTTTTCTTTAATAAAAAATCATATTTAACAATGTGCAACTTTATATTTAATTAATATACATTAATATCTATTAATTTATATCTTTTTATTAATATATATTGAAATTTAATAATTTATATTTATTTAATTATTTTAATTACTGCAAATTATTTTAATTAAACTTATTTGAATTTTAATCTAACTTTATAAAAATCACAATTGTTTTTAATATGTAATAAGAAAATTTTGAAAAAAGAAAACTAAATTAATTTATGCATTCAAAATTAACTTAACTTTAAAAACAATATCCAAACAAACTTAAGTTTAGTAAATGAAGATCTGCGCTCGTTCCTCGGTTCAGCTCTTCTTCACGGGAAGCTGCCGCCAAGATATTGTGAAGGTAATGCAACCGGAGTGATTAATAAACAAATTCTATTAATTAAAATAATTTTATTAATTACGAAGAATAAACCAATTTTAGATCTTACAAAGAATGTGTGACATCCAGTCTGGTTGCTTTTCGAGCCGTAGATATCCGTTGGAATCGACGTCCATCGATCTTACAGAACAATCAGTCTCAATGAGCGAACAATCAGCATCAATGAGCGAGTACGCTTGATCCAACGGAATTTCTGGTTAGCGTCATCTGCATGCAATTGGTTTTTCTGAGATGTCCCCTCCTCATTATATCGCCTATTCGATCTCCTGCGATACATAAAGAACTGAATCCGATTCAACGATTCTTGCACTGTCTCATCGGTCATATTCGCAAAGCAGAACCTAAACCACCCGGGTTCGCTACAATGGCAAGAAGAACCGGGAGAAACATTCAACCTAACCTCTTTTAAGATTATCTTCCACAGACTAATCTCTCCTTGTTGGTTATTGGTGTGCAGAAGATGCCTGAGATCCACCCAGCAGAACAAACCTGCGTTGCTATTCAGGCAATCAATGCCTGTCACATGAAGTCCAGAGGCAAACATTTGGTGTCTCTTTCGTAGCCTCTTTCTATTCTCTGCTAAATATTTTACTACAAATTCCGTGTCAGATAGCATTGAAGCAATCAGGTGTTGTGTCTGTGAAGAAATCAACGAAAAACTAGACATTCTACGAGCAGCCGCAACCACCGTATCGTTGTAAGAGTAAATTACTCCGACTCTGAAGCCCGGCAGTCCCAGGTCTTTCGACAGACTGTAAACAATGTGAACACGCTCTCTCTGGGAAATATTTTCAGTGGCCAAAATCTCTGCAATACTTGTGAACTTTGGAGATGAAAAGACTGATCCCGAATAGATCTCGTCGCAGACAAGATGAATGTTCTTCTCTGACGCAAAAGCAAGCAACTTTCTTAGAGTGGTTGCCTCCATGGTGGTTCCTAGTGGGTTTGAAGGATTTGTTACCAAAAGGCCCTTCACTTTTATATTCCGAGCACTGGCCTGCTGATAGGCTGCTTCAAGGGCAGGTACCGTTATCTGGAAATCGTTATCACTGCTACAGTGGACAGGTATGAGCTCGACCCCTGTCCTCCATTTTAGATCTCTGTCAAAGCTGCAGAAACAAAAAGATTCTTTCAGCCACGCTTTTGAAATGCTAGCACGCAATGATTATTGAAGGGACAATTCAAAATATTTTTTCATTTTTATGGTGTAATGTGGCGTTGAAGGGAAATATTTTGTGCTGCCATATATCCATAATTTTATACAAGCATGGCAGCACTAAAATCATATTTCATCATCACAGCTTACCCTGGGTAATATGGCGTTGGTACTAGAAAGGCTTCTCCAGGATCAGCTAGACAAAATGTCAAGATCTCGTGGGCTGCGGTTGCTCCTGCCGTGAGAACAATTCTATCTCTTTCAAACTTCGCTTTTCTTCCTCCAACTTCTTCCATAAACATCGCAATTGCCTGTGTCAATCGTTCACCGTAGTCAGTCAATAAGCGTTAAGTCCGTTGCAGACACAGTTGCATTCATTTAATGAATTTTTTTTACAAGCTCCCATTACACATGTACGATTTGATTAACAGGGAAAAAAATCAAGCTCAGTTGGGAAGATGTCAAGTTTGTAAAGGAGTTACAATTCTGTACCTTTCTGCAATCAGGGAGGCCATGGTAGTCTTGATAGAGAGCGATTTCCTTAAAACTTGACACGCCCTGCTGGGCGCAGATCGATGCCTTCGGATGCGCAAGCAACCAGTTTTCCAGCAAATCGAATGAGAGCTGCATGTAATTTCAAACATGTTGAGTATCATCCCATTCGATTCACTCTAAATTGTTTTCCAGCACATTATATGTGTGAGAGATAATAGATTAGTAACCGTTATGGGATATTATCTACCTGATTCTCTGCCAAGCCCATTTGGATGATTCCAGATGGATTGGTTATTGGATGGTAGGGATTAGCGTCATACTCCTTCCAGCCGTCAAAGTAAGGAGAGTCTTCTCCATGGGCATTAGACGTCGCCAATGATGAAAGGAGGACTCGTCTTGCTGGCAATCCCTTGAGATCGTGTTGTTGCTGTTGTGATGTTTGGCTGTCCATCGACGATATCTTTACCTGAAAATCCCAATTTGCAATTCTCTATGGAAAGTATATCCCACTTAGCAGCTCTAGGTGATTCCGTTGTTTCTGAATGAATTATAGACGACAATCTGCGATTATAACTTTACAAGCTACGTATTTGTGTCGATGGAAGGGGAGCCGCTGCATTTATAATGTCACTAATTGCGTGTAGAGAACTTAATCTCTGACGGCTGGAGATTTGAAGATCCAAAAATTACCGCAATTAAAGAAAGACTAGAAATTCGATATATGCATGGATTTGAAAGTCAAAATCGGCGGAGGCGGTTGAAAAACCGATGGACTTGCTAACGGCCGACTTAAATCATGGACTTTGAAAACTCCAATGGAGAGTTGATAGAATTGTATAACTTCTCTATATTCAACGTAGAGAAAATTCCCCGAAATTGACAACATACTAAATGTCCGCCATGAAGACGGACAATCATAAGTAACGCACGTTCTCGAAAGTTGAAAACACAGATGCGGTCAGAGTTGGAATTTGAAATTAAGTCTACCAGTCAGAACTGACGAGCGCTGATGGACTATTGATCGATGTTGACAAACGTATTTGTTGTTTTTTTAATCAGATTCTATAGGTGCACAGATAACGCTAAGTGATCTGTCAGCATAATCAAATTAATCGGTCAAACATCATGTATAAAAGTAAATAAGGAGTAGTCAAGCTTGTTGAATTTTAAATTCAACCGCAACAACGCTACAGGAGTTTCTGTGGAGCGTTAACATTGAATCGCGTTGATTTTGAAGCTTAAGTCAGCAAGCAAAATCCGGACCCGAATTTTTATAGGGTGAATTTAATTTGGAATTCGCGTCACATATTGGGCCTATGTCAGCATTTGTTTTTGGAACGCCAAGAGCATTTACAAAAGAGTTTTATTTACTTTTTGAAATCCATAAAGTTTCATAAAGTTTTTAAAGACCTTCGGTAAAAATTTTTTACTAAGGTTAATATATATTATAAATATTTTTAATATTTTTAATATATATAAATAATGTTTTATTTTTAAATGATATGTTCTGCAAAGTTTAAAAGGCCCGAAAGCCAAAACAAAAGGGGTCGTGAATGTAATTTTTATTTTACAGTGTAATTTTTTTTTAAGAGAATAGTTTCATTGCACAGCAGTGCGGGAAGGAAGAAAGAACAGCGGTGCCACAAATTCAATTTGCCATCAATGCGAATTGTAAGCGGTGCTGACAGAAGTTAATGGAGACCATTAATGTTTTTCCAAGCGGTGAATTTTAGTGGTTGTATCAATTAATGACACAGATATTTTTTTTTTTTGTTATATGCACAGCAGAGTGGTGTATTATGTAATGTTTTTTTTACAACAGAGTGTTGTTGTTAAAAAGACAGAGAGCAAAATTTGGAAATACACAGCAGAGTATTTTTCCAAACAGAGACAGAGAAACATAGTATTCACAGTAGTGAATGTTTTAGTGAGACAGAGTGTTATTCTAAAATAACAGAGAGATAGATTTACACTGTGTTTGCAGCAGTTAAACTATTTTGTAATCCCTCTTTTGAGAAAGAATTGTAACAACAGTTTTTTTTATATATGGAATATAATTTTTTCTGAGTTGAAACTCTGTCTGTGAATGAAATTTTAAATGTTTTCTCTATGTTAAGGAAGATAGTTTTATTATTTTGGAATTCTGAAAATTCCAACATGGTATCAGAGCTAGTCCAGGCTATTTGAAAGTCAAATAAGCTGAAGGAAATGAGTTCTTTGTTGCAGCAGTTTCTCCAGCAGAGTGAAGGTTCAGTCAAAAAGAATCCAAAGGTATTTCTCTATATAAGTTTTGTGTTACTGTTGCAGTACAGTTGGTTAGTTTTAAACACACAGTCAAGTGTTTTTGAAGCATAGTTAAAGAGTGCAGAATGGCTGGAGCTAGCACAGGTATGAGTTTGGGAAATATCCATCTCCCACAATTCAATGGAAAAAATTATGACCACTGGTCAATAACTATGAAAGCTTTATTTACCTCACAAGAGTTATGGGAATTAGTAGAGGATGGCTTTGAAGAGCCAACAAATGAAGCAGAGTTTTATGTTTTAACTCAGGCAGAAAGGGAGTCACTGAAGAACAATAAGAAGAGAGATGCCAAGGCTCTTTTCTTCTTGTATCAAGTAGTGCATGAGAGTGTGTTTCCAAGGATAGCAGCAGCCAAGAAATCCAGTGAAGCATGGGAAACTCTCAAGACAGCTTATGAAGGCATGGAAAGAGTGAAGACAACAAAACTTCAGTTGCTGAGGAGAGACTTTGAGACTCTCTGTATGAAAGAGTCAGATAACATTGACTCATTCTTCATTCATGTGATTGGAATGGTCACACAAATCAGATCTCATGGAGAGACTCTTTAGGACAAGAGGATTGTGGAAAAACTCTTGAGAAGTTTACCCTCAAGATTCGATGTGATTGTCACCACCATAGAGGAGACTAGGGATCTCACAAAGTTTTCAGTGGATGAACTTCATGCATCACTGATGACCCATGAACAGAGATTGGGTAGGAGTGAAAACTCATCTCTGGAGCAAGCCTTTAAGACCAAGATGTCTTTCGGAAGAGGAAGAGGGCAAGACAGAGGAAACAAGAGAGGAAGAGGCAGAAACCAAAACAGAGGTGGAAGAGACAGTCTAGCAAATGCTCAAGGAAGGGGCAGCAATCCAAATCAGCATCAAGGCCAAGGCAGCAGCTAGCAGAATGGTCAGCAGAATGCTCAAGGACAAAGGTATGATAAGTCCAATGTCCAATGTTACAATTGTAAAAAATATGGTCATTATGCTAATGAATGTAGAAAGAAGAAGCAGAATGATATGAGAAGTGAAACTAGTTCAAATTTCACAAAAGAAAATAGCAGCCAAAGTAATTTGTTTTTAGCTTGTAATATGGCTGAAGAAAAGAATGAAGATTTATGGTTTCTAGACTCCGGTTGCAGTAACCATATGACAGGAAACATATCAATGTTTTCTATGTTAGATGAGAGTGTGCAGTCACAAGTCACACTAGGAACTGATAGCAAAGTTTCTGTTATGGGAAAAGGAGATGTAAATGTCTTAACAAGATTAGGTGCAAAGAAAACCATAGCAGATGTTTATTATGTTCCAGGAATGAAGTGTAACCTCTTAAGTGTTGGACCGCTGGTCCATAAGGGGTATAATGTTTTCTTTGATAATGATGTTTGTACCATCATGGACAAACCACCCAGCAAACAGTGTATTACTAAAGTGAAGATGACAAGGAACAGGATGTTCCCTCTCAGAATGAGAGCAGACTTGAAGAATGGTGAAGAAAAAGCAGCAGTTGCACAGGAGAGTTACCAAAGCGAACCAAAAGATGATAATTGGTTATGGCACTTGAGATTTGGACGTCTCAACTTTGGAGGTCTTAATTTGTTGAACAGAAAAGGAATGGTAAGTGGTTTACCATTGATAGAGAAACCAGACAACCTTTGTGAAGGTTGTATCTTGGGGAAACAACACAGAGAAGGTTTTCCTTCCGGGAAAAGCATAAGGGAAAAAGCACCCTTAGAGATTGTCCACTCAGATGTATGTGGACCGATGAAAACTCCATCACTTGCTAACAGCCACTATATCTTAACATTTATAGATGATTTTACAAGAAAAACTTGGGTTTACTTTTCGAAAAACAAAAGTGAAGTGTTTGAAAAATTTTGCAATTTCAAAGCACTTGTTGAGAACCAGAGTGGGCTGCATATCAAAGTCTTAAGGACTGATAGAGGAGGTGAGTATATCTCTAAATATTTTCTACGTTTTTGTAGAGAAAATGGAATCCATAAGAAATTTACAACTAGATATACTCCGCAGCAAGATGGAGTAGCCGAAAGGAAGAACCGAACCATAATGGACATGGCGAGGAGTATGTTAAAGGCAAAGCATTTGCCTAATGATTATTGGGCTGAAGCAGTACATTGTGCAGCGTACATTTTGAACAGGTGCCCTACAAAAGCAGTTATGAACAAAGTGCCGGAAGAGGCATGGAGTGGCGCAAAGCAAAGTGTCACACATATGAAGGTTTTCGGATGTGTGGCTTATGCACACATTCCGGATCAGCTAAGGAAGAAGTTGGACAGCAAGGGGGAGAAATGTATTTTCATTGGATACAGTGAGGAATCCAAGGCATACAGGTTATATAACCCATCAACCAAGAAGTTTATTGTGAGCAGAGATGTTCAGTTCATTGAAGAGGAAGCTTGGGATGGAAGCATAGAGAAAACAGTGAATGTTAAACACTATTTATCTCATGATGAGAATGATGATGAGTTGGCTGAAATACATCCCCAAACAGCGACCCCAACACAGCAAAGCACACCCTTGAGGAGAAATGAAGTGCTTCTCCAAGCACACCACAAGGAGGAAATTCAAGTGCTTCTTCAAGTACTTATACACCTACTGAAAGAGGTAAGAAATTCATAAGTTTGAAAGATATTTATGAACAAGATATAACAAATGAAGGTATCAATTCTTTGTTTGCTTTATATTGTCATGTTGATGATCCTGTTCATTTCGAAGAAGCTATCAAGGATAGGAAATGGATAGAAGCTATGGATGAGGAGATAAATGCCATAGAAAGGAAGAAGACTTGGGATTTGGTTGAACTCCCAAAAGGTAAAGATGTCATTGGTGTTAAATGGGTCTACAAGACCAAGAGTAATGCTGAAGGCAAAATAGAGAGACACAAGGCAAGACTTGTTGTCAAAGGTTATAAGCAGAAGCATGGGATAGATTATGAGGAAACTTTCGCACCGGTTGCCAGAATGGAAACCGTGAGAGCAGTGTTGTCCATAGCAGCACAAAAAAAATGGAAAGTTTACCAAATGGACGTGAAGTCAGCATTCCTAAATGGAGTGTTAATGGAAGAGGTTTACATTGAACAACCTCTCGGCTATGAAAGGAAAGGCCAAGAGCACAAAGTGTGCAAGTTGAAGAAAGCTCTTTATGGGCTGAAGCAAGCGCCAAGAGCGTGGTACAGTAGGATAGATTCCTATCTACTGGAAAATGGTTTTGAAAAGTGTGAGGGAGAACCCACCCTCTACATCAAAGAAAAAGATGGAAAAATATTGATTGTAGTTTTATATGTTGATGATGTTATTTTTACAGGTAATGAAGATTGCCTTATTGAACATTTTAAAACAGTCATGAAGGAAGAATTTGAAATGACTGACATGGGTTTGCTGAGATACTTCTTGGGAATAGAAGTAGAACAAGATAAAAATGGGATTTTTATCTCACAGGCAAAGTATGTTAATGAAGTGCTTGAAAGATTTAACATGCAGGCAAGCAAAGGAGCAATCACTCCAACAGTAATGGGATTAAAGCTCAGCAGAGAGGACAGCAGCAAGGATTTTGATCCTAGTTTATACAAGAGCATAGTTGGCAGCCTCATGTATTTGACTGCAACTAGGCCGGACATAATGCATGCTGTTAGTTTAATTTCCAGATTCATGGAAAAGCCAAAGGATGCACATTGGCAGGCAGCAAAGAGAATTATGAGGTATGTTAAAGGTACTAAAAGGTTTGTTATTTTATATACTACTTCAGAATGTTCAGATTTAGTTGGATACACTGACAGTGATTGGGCTGGAAGTGTAGATGATCGGAAGAGCACTTCCGGTTATGTTTTTCACATGGGTTCAGGAGCCATCTCATGGGCTTCTAAGAAACAGGCCATTGTAGCATTATCTACAGCAGAAGCGGAATATGTGGCAGCTACAGCAGCAGCGTGTCAAGCAGTTTGGATGAGAAAAATGTTGAGAAGCTTATGTCAAGAACAGGTAAAAGGGACAGTGATCTTTTGTGACAATAGCTCAGCTATTGCATTGTCTAAAAATTCAGTCTTTCATAAAAGGACAAAGCACATTGACACCAAGTTTCATTTCATATGGGAATTGGTAAGCAATGGCGAGATTATTTTGCAGCATTGCAGAACAGAGGATCAATTTGCAGATATCCTCACAAAGCCACTTTAGCAGAAAAGCTTTGAACATTTTAGGAAATGTTTGGGTATGCAAGAAAACCCAGCAGTTGAATTTAAGGGGGAGTGTTGAATTTTAAATTCAACTGCAGCAACGCTACAAGAGTTTCTGTGGAGCATTAACATTGAATCACGTTGATTTTGAAGCTTACGTCAGCAAGAAAAATCCGGACCCGAATTTTTATAGGGTGAATTTAATTTGGAATTCGCGTCACATATTGGGCCTACGTCAGCATTTGTTTTTGGAACGCGAAGAGCATTTACAAAAGAGTTTTATTTACTTTTTGAAATCCGTAAAGTTTCATAAAGTTTCTAAAGACCTTCGGTAAGATTTTTTTACTAAGGTTAATATATATTATAAATATTTTTAATATTTATAATATATATAAATAATGTTTTATTTTTAAATGATATGTTCTGGAAAGTTTAAAAGGCTTGAAAGCCAAAACAAAAGGGGCCGTGAATGTAATTTTTATTTTACAGTGTAATTTTTTTTAAGAGAACAGTTTCATTGCACAGCAGTGCGGGAAGGAAGAAAGAACAGCGGTGCCACAAATTCAATTTGCCATCAATGCGAATTGTAAGCGGTGCTGACAGAAGTTAATGGAGACCATTAATGTTTTTCCAAGAGGTGAATTTTAGTGGTTGTGTCAATTAATGACACAGATATTTTTTTTGTTTGTTATATGCACAGCAGAGTCATGTATTATGTAATGTTTTTTTTACAGCAGAGCGTTGTTGTTAAAAAGACAGAGAGCAAAATTTGGAAATACACAGCAGAGTATTTTTCCAAATAGAGACAGAGAAACATAGTATTCACAGCAGTGAATGTTTTAGTGAGACAGAGTGTTATTCTAAAATAACAGAGAGATAGATTTACACTGTGTTTGCAGCAGTTAAACTATTTTGTAATCCCTCTTTTGAGGAAGAATTGTAACAACAGTTTTTTTTATATATGGAATATAAATTTTTCTGAGTTGAAACTCTGTCTGTGAATGAAATTTTAAATGTTTTCTCTGTGTTAAGGAAGACAGTTTTATTATTTTGGAATTCTGAAAATTCCAACAGCCAGCGGTAGAATTGCCCGGAAGTTTAGTTGGTCGGAAAATATTTCGTTCCACATCGGGGAATGTCTTCAATTTTAGGGGTCTCCAGCCCCTCCAAACGGCGACGACGTCCGTTTCCTCCGTTCGAGTGACGAGTTGACTGAATGCAAGTACAGTGGCCGGATATTACCCGTAGTTATTGTCACAGGGCACAGTGTACACGGTGGCGGCACCGTGAGGACGCCGGCCAGCAAGCAGACCTCGGAGACTGCATAAGGCTCGCCCACAGAACTTGAATTTGCGCCATTCCAGGCTTGAAATTTGAAATCGAATCGATAATCCTCGACTAAACATGGCTGAGAAGCAACGTGCAATCACTCTTTTACTGACGATAAAACCAGAAGCTTATATTCCACAGCTAATATCCCTTGGGCCTTACCACCATTGAACATTGGAGAAAGATATTCACTCTCCTTGGGCGGAACTTTCGCAGGGGCAGAGGTACAGGATCAAGTCTACGACCACATTCTTGCATAACCTGTGCCAAGTTCACTTCGCTATAATAACATCGGTGAGTACTCTCAAAACTTCACTCTAATGAGGGTCATAGATTTATCCTTCCTTTAACAATCATTAATCCTCGCATCCTCCTCTTCTATATCAATACACAGGTTAGACTGAAACATAAGTGTTTTTTGGTCGCTTATTGCATGTGTATCATGCACTATATTATTAAATTGTAGAATCAGATCCCGCTGTCTACTAAAGGGAGTTTTCGCCTACATAAAGAGCAAGAGCTGATTAAGCCTTCCATCCACTCAGGTGTTGTTAGATGTGTTCTTAGATATGTGCCAGGGGTTTTCCTTTGGCATGTGGTATTTCTCGCCTTGTTATAACTTATAGCTAAGCATGAACATAATATATTGATTTATGAAATTGGCAAATGAGCCACACCCTCTGGGCTGCATCGATACATCCCTTTCTAAAGTCGTGTTAATGCAATTAGCAATGAAAAAACAGCAAACAACAAAGTTGAATGGGAATACCATCGAATGCGTTTAAGGACATCCTCGATATGTCTGTTATATGGATCTGACGTTGTCTCTCTGCTGTTCGAGGATTGGGGATGTTATTGAAAATATGTAACGATGCCATTTGCCAATATTTTTTTATTTATCAGAGATATTTTTATTTACCAGAGATCCTCAAATGGTGATGCACCAACAGCGACTCTATCTTTTTTTTCTTTCTTCTTTTAAAATTTTATTTTAATTAATAATTATAAATATGAAACCTTTTCGTCCTCCAAGAACAATGTGTGATCAATTTTTATTCTTAACAATCTTAATTTTATGAAACATTATCTATATTTTAACAATAAATTTCAATACTCTACTATATATCAATTAAACTTTATCATAATGAGATTTTCCAATAAATTTCAATGGTCTACTATATATGAATCAAACTTTAATGAGATTTTCAATGGTCTACATTATAGTTATATATATCCTAGTTTATTTTTATTTTGAAAGTCTTCTAATTAGTTTTTTCACTTACATAGTACTAACTATTTAGGAGAAAATACACGTGGCATATTTTTTTTATAATGAATGGAAATTTGTATATTTGTACTTTTTTAAATATCAAAATTATATATCTTGAAAATAAATATTGTAATTTGAGTAAAAATGTTTCCATTTTTTTTTGAAATTTTTTTTTTTTAATAAATATTAGAAATTAATGACATTTTTATAAATAGTATACATATTTTAATTTAAGAGTTTAATTGTGTTTTTTTTTCATCTTAATAATTTAATTTTTAATGAATATGTTTCAAGAAATCATCAACATTATCTGTTTAAAAAAAAATATTACATATAAAATATTTCAAAACTTCTAAATATAATTAAAAATATTTTCAAAATTCAAAATTTAATTATAACACATTCAACATTTAGGTTTTTTTTTTAATATAATATATATTTGTTAATTTTTCCTGTTATTTTTTCTTTTAATGAACATTAATGTTAAAAAATATATAGTTTTTTAATTAATAATTATAAAATTAAAATTTTAAATTGTAATGTATAATTTTAAAATAAAAACTAATCATTATATAACTAATATTTTTTTTATATATATTTAAATTATAAATATATTAATTTAAATTCTTTGGGAAAAAGAAAAGGGATGAAAAGATTATTGAAAACAACTTTATATGGCATTCTATTTTTCATGGTGTCAAAGCACTTGATATTGGAAAATCAGGTATTATTATTTAATTAAGCTTGATTAGAAAACATATTATTTTACTTTAGGACAGGTAATAAACATCTAATTACAAATTCATAACAATGTATACACTATATGTACTATACAATGGAGATATATATATTTCAATGTATATGGACAATATTGATAGCCCACATATTATCATATCATAGACATTGAAAAAATGTTTATTACCATATTTTTAATGGAAAATAATAAACATATAAAGGAAATGGTCTTCTTCATTTGCACAGTCAAATAAGGTTGAAGCACCAATGTTATCAGTCTATTTTTATTTGATCATTTCAAGAGGTTGCTCCTTTGAAATCTATTAAATAATTTTAGAAAAGCTAAATTCTATATAACACATTGTTATTAAGGGGAAAGCTAAAACTATTACTTTGAGATAATGGAAGCAATATCTCATTTCTTAACAATACTCCTTATAAAGTCTTCCATTAGGTTTAGCATAATATAGTTTCAATGAATGACCTAGAACCACAAATCATTTCTCTTAATCAATGTCCAAACACATCTAATAGCCAATAATTTTTTGAGGTTCAATTGTACATTATTTATACACCAACAAACTTTTGTTTGGGAAAATAAATCTAATTCCACATAATCGAAGCTTGACCTCATTATCCATGGATTTTGACCACAAAAGTCCAAAATTTGGTTTCTTAATATTTTCCAAAACTCCATTAGGGATAAAAGGATAAAGACATACAAATTATACGAATGGCCTCAAGCTTGACATATTTAACCAATATCAATCTACCATCACATAGAAATAATGATTTTACCATATAAAAAGACACTTCTTCACCTTTGTAAGAAGCTAGTAGCAATCCTTCTTGTCATAAACATTTTGAACGAGATAATAACCAAAATATTTCAAACCATTTTCAATATCTGTCCACTAAGAGAGAAATATTTAAGAGAATTAACAATTTCTCTTATTATCTAGGCTTTGTGTGACGACCCTTGTTGGTTAAATCCCCTCATGTAAATATTTAAATTAGTCTTGAAATTAGATTGTGTAAATGTAAACACAATGAGCTAGATGAGGAAGGGACATAGGTTTAAATACCTTATGAAGGATATTTCTTGGAAATCGGGGAAAGTGCTCATTTAAATATAGCCATGCCTGGTTAGGTTTCTTTTAGTGAAGTTGAAAGTAATTAATAGATGGTTTTTTAGGAAGAGTATGGGTTTCCTCAATAGAGGACGAGCCCATACTCCTCTACCCGATCTCATGGATTGTTTTGAGCAAGTCAAGCAAGAAAGAAGTAAGAAATTAGGAATTATGAGGTTGAGAACCTGGGAATTGTGACCTTAGGAGCTATGACCTCAGGAACTCACGAATTAAAATTTGACCATGTGAATTGTGTCATCAAATAATTTAATCGTGGGAACTCAAGAATAAAAATTTAACTTCCACACCTATGATCTCAAAAATTCAAGAACTATGAACCTGGGAATTATGACCTCAAGAAATATGAACTCGTTACTCAGGAATTGTGACCTCAGGATTTATAAACTCAAGAACCGTGACATTAGGAATTATGAGCTTGACCTTGGGAATTGTAAGCTTACCCTTGATAAGCATGGCCTCGGGAGCCATGACCTCAAGAACCTTGACCACAGGAACTATGGCCCTAAGAACTATGAACTTAGTAATTATGACCTCGGGAACTTTGAATTAAATAACTATGACTTCAACCTTGAGAATTATGACCATAGCAATTGAAGAATTGTGACCTCGCTCTTTGAAATGATGTCCTCAATAAATTTGACCTCAAGAACTATGGCCCCATGAGTTTTCAACTTGGTCATTGAAACAATGTCTTAGGGAATTGAGGCTTTGAGAACTATGACCTAGGGAATTGTTCCCACAGGAAATTTGATCTTGGGAACTCGAGAACTATGACATCAACAAGTTAAGAACCCAAGAACTAAAATTTAACCTCAAGAACATATTGGAAAATAAAAAACTATGAACTCAGGAACTATGATCTTGGCCTCAATAAATATGACCTCAAACTCTAGAACTATGACCTTGAATCATAATTGTGGTGCTCAAGGTAGCAGTTTTAGAGGCCAAGGTCATAGTTCCCAAACTAATAGTTTTGGAGGTTTCACTAATAGTTTCTAAGTCATAATTATTAAGTTCACATTCATTGAAGTCATAGTTCTTGAATTTCTAAGGTCATATCTCCCAAGGTCGAAGTCATATTTATCTAGGTGAAATTTCAATTCATGGGGCCAGAGTTCCTAATTTCTTAAGGTCTCAGTTCCTTAATTCATATTTCATTTGGACATAGTTTGAAAGGCTAAGGTCATAGTCCTTGAGGTCACAATTCCTGACGACATAATTTCACAATTTGAGGTCATAGTTCTTGAGTTCCTACTTTCACAATTCTTGAGGCTAAGGTCACAATTCTTGAGGTTATAATTCCTGGGGTTATAGCTCTTAAGGTCATATTTTTTTTGGGTAAAGTACCTAAGGATTACGATATTTTTGGGGTCTAAAATGGGCCTCCTAAGAAAAATGTAAAACCAAAATAAACTTTATAAGAACTAATAATATTTAAGATAATTATGTCAACCATGGGGGATGATTCACCTCTTTTGGAGTAAAAAAATAATAAAATAATATAACTATTTTTTCAACTTGTATTTTAAACTTATCTCCCTAACATTTTACTCAAATTTCAAGTGGGAGTGCTCGTTGGATGCATAATTTAATTATTCTTCCAAGGATAAGCCATCTTGCATACTTTTGATGGACCATGCCATACGAAAAATGAGAAGTACATCAAAAAATGTGATTTCAATCATGTTTTTCACGTGTTTCTCATTTTTCATGTAGCAGAGTTCATAAAAAGTATGAAACACACATACTCCTTGGATGAGGAATAAAAATTTGCATCCAACTAGTGTTTCCACTCGAAATTTGAGTAAACCCATAGGGAGATATGTTGCAAATATGAGTTGAAAAAATATTTCTTTCTTTTTTTCCCTCTAAAATTTTATTATGTAATGTAATATTATTTTATTAATTTATAATTTCCTTAGGAGGCCCATTTTAGACCTCAAAATTCCCCTAATGGGCAATAATTATGGAGGAAGAGATCATAGTTTCCAAGGATGAGCTCAAAATTATCGATGTCATACTTCCCAAGGACGAGCTCATAATTTTTGATGTCATAGCTCTTGAGGTCACAATTTTTTAGGACATGATAACAGTTCTTCATATCAAAGCTTAGGTCCTAATTTCTTGAGGTAAAATTTCTCGAGGTCATAATTCTTAAGTTCTTTAGGTCATAGATCTTGAGGTCACAGTTCTTGATGCCATAATTTTAGAGGCTAAGGTGACAATTCATAATGTGAAAATTCTTGAGTTCATATTTCCCAAGGATGAGGTCATAGTTCCGAAGGCTAAGGTTGCAATTCCTTTGGTGGAGGTCAAAATTCTGGTGAGGTTATAGTTCTCAAGGTTATAGTTCTTGAGGGTGAGGTCACAATCCTCATGGCCCATTTCATAGTTCCTAATGTCATAATTATCATGGTCATTATTCCTAAGGTATTAGTTCCCAATATCATAGTTCCTGAGTTCTTGAGGTCAAAGTTTTGAAGGTCATATTTGTCAGGAACATTGACCGTAGGAACTATGAACTTGGGAACTTTAACCTCATGACTTGGAGAAATATGATCCTAGAAATTATAGTCTTCATAATTATGAACCCAAGAACTATGAACTGGGGAGCTACAACCTTGGCCTCAGGAAATATGACCTCTATAATTGGTACCTTAGGAAATATGACCCTAGAAGTTCTAAACTTGAGATATTTCACCTTGACAAATATGACCTTTGAAACATTGACCTAGATGACTATGACCTCAGGAAATATAACCTCAATAACTATGACCTCTCTCTTGAGAATTGTGATGTTGGCCATCGAAACTATGACCTTGGGAACCTTGACCTTGTGAACTCATGAACTATGGCCTTAGGAGACATCGCCTCAAGATCTTACACCTTGAGAATTATATCCTTGGGGATTTTGGCCTTGAGAATTATGCCCTTAAGAACAATGACCTCGATACTCTAACCTTAACCTTAGGAACTATGACCTTAGCCTCAAATACTCTGACCTGAGGAGTTATGACCTTACCATTAGAAATTTTGTCCATGATAATGACGACCTCAAGATATATGACCTCCGGAACTATGACCTTGGCCTCGGGAACAATGAACTCGACCTCAAGAATTGTGACTTGTGGAATTGAGGAATTATGACTTCGAGAACTATGAAGTCATGAGCTAAGAACTCGAGAACTATGACCTTCAGAATTGCGACCTTGGAAATTTTGATATTGGGTTTGTTCATTTGACCTAGAGAATTATTGAGGTCACATTTCATGTGGGAATAATGTTTTACTTTGCATGGTGATAACTCTTGAGCTTATAGTTATTATGGTCATATTTTTTTAGGACAGAATTTGTAGGGATGAAATTTTTGAGGCCATATTTTTTAAGGTCATGAGGTCATAAATCCAAAGGCATAGCTCTTGAGAACATATTCCTGAGACCATATTTTTTAGGCCATGGTTTCTAAGGTCACAATATCTAGGTCACATTATAAAATGCTATAGTTCCTGAGGTCATAGTTCACAAGTTCAAAAGATATTACTCATCTTCAAAATGATTTTATTATAACTTGTGATCAAAATTACCAACTTATTTAGTCCCTAAATGTAATAGGTGGATATAGTCCAAAAATAGGCTACATAGCCTTATCCTAGGATATCGAATAAGTTCTCTCCCCTTGGTGGGAAAATATAAACCATAAAGTCCTAGGAATAGAAATAATGAAGGAATTTATTAAGACATTAAGAAGAAACCTATGTAAATTGAACATTGGAACAAAGAATCATCTAAACTTGGAATGCCTATTCACAAAATATGTATGGTAAATTTTTTATAGAACTATCAAAATGGCCTATACATTAGAAGGAGAAACCATTGACAGAGACCTTCATAATGGGCTATCCAATACACATACCAGGGACATAAAATATCTTTGTTTGAGGACATTGTCTTATCCTTCTCTTGAAGTTCTATAGAGAGTGTAACACCCACACCCACCCACTTAGAGGATCCAAGCTAAGTGATAGTTTTTACTTTGATTCAATACGACCTCCATAATCTTGTCATGGAAATGGGATCAAAAAATTCCTTAATCATCAAATCTCTTGCACCTAAAATTTGATACCACCATCGCGTCTTACTTATTCAGAACTTTCTGGTGATATAATGTTTTCCTCAATTTGACTTACGTATCAAAATTTATGGCCCTTTGAAACTTTCCCCTTTTACACCATACCAAGTTAGCATGGACAACACATGGCACTCACAGTGTGTCCCACATGGCTTTCCATGTTAGTGCTGGAGTCCTACATAAAAAGTCACTTCTTCCAAACCTGACCATGTCATCTCGCCCTTTCTTCTTCCTCGGTCCACCATGTATAACACAATTCCTCCCAAGGTTCGATGATAAGAGGCTTTGAGATAACACCATGCTAATGTATCTTGTTTGCCCTTATCCTTATCTACTTTTTTCATACCCGTGGAAAGGAATCCCATAGGTTCCTTGACACTAGCTTCTTTTTCACTTGTGAGGAGTAACTCCTGTCTCTCAGCCTTTCCATCTTTGCTTGTGCATGATGTTACTTCCCCAAGGGCCATCTCCATCTAATAGTGATGGTGGTCTTATGAAATCAACGATCCAATTTGAAAAACGAATCCCCCACCCCTTTTGATGTCACAAGGGGGTTCTACTATCATAGTTTCACCTCTCTATTACATGAGCCCCATTCAATGGTTGTAAGTTCCCCCATTAATCCAATGATCTAAATCGAGATGCAAACCACCCCCGCTCTCTTACTCTTGTTGATGTCATGGAGTTTCCCATTATCAATTTTTTTCCCTTGTCACGGTCCTACCCATTCCTTGGAACCTTACATATATTCATATTTATATATAATAATGGGTTTCCCTCTACACTTATCAATAACTGCATTTCTGTTCTGATATTCTATATATATGTATGTATATATAGGTCGCTCTTGACATTTAGATGGAATATTTCCTATCTCTATTGAGATTGAATATATATATGTGGGTGTGTGTGGTTGTGTGTGCTTGAAAGACCCTATCGATACATTAATGTGGCCTATCCCTCCTAAGTTTAAAAATCACTCATCCTATCTCTTGGAAATTGATATTTTAAATTCTCTCGAGGGTATTTTTCCTCATTCCTTTATGTCTCTTGAAATTTTTCTCCTCTCACCTTGCAGTCATCGAGTCTTCCTGTTTTCCAAAGTCCTTTTATTTCTTTAATTCTCTCGTCCTTTCCTCTTATCCATTCCATTACTTCTTGATAGATTGAATTTTTTAACACAATCCATGAGATATGATAGAGGAGTATCGGCTCGTCCTCTATTGAGGAAACCCAAAATATTCTTAAAAAAACATCCATCAATTGCTTTCATCTTCACTAATAGCAACCCATCACTATCATTAAGTGAGCAGTTTCCCCAATTTCCAACAAATATCCTTAATAAGGCATTTAAACCTATGTCGCTTTCTCATCTAGTTCATTGTATTTACATTTCCACAATTTAATATCAAGACTAATTTAAATATTTAGATGAGGGGATTTAACCAAAAAGGGTTGTCACTCAAAGCCTAGAGAATAAGAAAAAATGTTAATTCTCTGAAATATTTCTCTCTTAGTGGATATATATCGAAAGTGGTTTGAAATAGTTGGGTGCTTGATGCAGGAGCATCAAACTACAATGTTCTAGATTGACCTAGCGGTCAAATGTATTTTTGAAAGAGATATTTAAATTTCGGTTCCAACAGTTAAGTTCCAGTTCCAATAGTTTGGTTTCTGTTCTTGTTCCAGTAGCTTGTTTCCAGTTCTCACTTTCCTGATTCTTATATGCCAATTTTTCATGATGATGAATGAGCATGTAGTATTGACATACTGATGTATCATCTCAACTACGCCCATATCTTCTAGATAATGCATAATTGATCATGAAAGAGCTCGATACACATGGAAATATCAAAGGAGATTTGATATGTCCTCATGCTTGATAGACTAAGTTGTTAGCATAGGTGTTGAGGAGTGCAAATAATTAGGGATGGTAATTTTGCCGATAAGATCAGAATGTATTTGATTATAGTTTATTTATTTGAGTGTAAAGTAGGAGAGGATAATTAATTTTTGAGAGGTAGAGTAGCTTAGACATAAAAGAAAGTTTTATAAAAAGAAATAGACCAATTACTAAGAAAACATAGATGAGTATGATTACTAGGTATTGTAAGTATGATTTTTTTTTAATTTTTTTTTAATTTTTTTAATTTTATGTTAATCGAAACAGAGTTAATACTCCTTGATGGTGTGTCCGATTGATAATATATATTTTTTGTGTATTATGTTGGTTGGGTCTGTGTAAAAAGAGTAGAAACAAAAAAATCGTTTTGAGGTGATGTATTTATTTATTTTTCATTATTCCTTCAGCAACTTGTAAATAACATTTTAAGAAGAATTTTGAGAGACAAAAATTAGTGATATTGTGTCAATTCGGCTCAGAAAAAAGCTACAAGAAGCATAAAGAAAGTTTTTTTGTAATAATTTAGTCTTGAAGTCCATCATTTGGTATCAGACTAGACGGGAACTAAGTGTTGTTCTTAGAATTTCAAAAAATATGCCACCCATGAGAGGAGGAGTTGGCATAGGTCGAGGAAGACCTATATCCAATGTAGTTTTTCTTGAATAAATTATACATCTTCGCACAATAATGGAAAAAGTGCAAAGTTCTCAAAGGAGAGTACTCGATGAGGGATATGTTAGTGCTGAAGAAGAATATTCTGATGAAGAAGAAGAGGAAGAAAGAGAAGCAGCCAAAGTTTTCAAGACGTTGGCAAAAGCAAGTGGAAGACCAAAAGTGGAAATACCTATGTACGAAGGAAAACTTGATGTGGAAGAGTTGCTGGATTAGATGAATTCATTAGATAAGTATTTTGACTATGAGGAGGTTGAAAACAAAAATATGGTGAAATCCGAAACTACCATATTGAAGGGCCATGCGACCATATGGTGGGATGAGCTACAAAAACCCAGAGAAAGAAAGGGAAAGCGAAAGATTAAGCGATGGGATAAAATGGTGAGAAAATTAAAAATTAAGTTTATGCCTAAGGATTAATAGTTGAACCCTTTTAGACAGTTGAAAAACTTAATACAAAAAGGGATAACTATAAAAGAGTACACAGTGGAGTTTTACAAACTGAACATTAGATTAGGATATGTTGAAGATGACATAGAAAAGGTAGACATGTATATCAATGTTTTGAGATATGACATGCAAGATGAAATCAGTCTGCTAAGCTTGAAGAAAATTGAAGGTGCCTATCAAGAAACTTTGAAGGAAAAGGAGAAAATATTGAGAAAAAAAATTTAGATGAATAGAGGTAAAAATCCAGCAAGAGGAAGAGGAGCTTTCATACCAAGATTCAAAAATTCTTAGAGCGAAGCAAGAGGTTCAAGTAATCGACCAACACAGAGGGGAGACTTTGGTAGAGGAATATTTGTACCCAGAGGTATGGGCCAAGGAAGAGAAATTCAGTGTTACATATGTGGATAATTAGGACATGGATCATGGGACTTCCCTCAAAACAAAACAAAAAATCAAAGACATGTGAATATAGCTGAGACAAAAGAAGAAAACCCTTAGGTCATGGGGAAAGAAGAGCCACCTGAGTCAAGAGAGTATTTATTGTTAAAAAGAGCGCTGCTTAAGGTAGAAAAGGAAGCAAATGAACCAACTCAAAGGAAAAGTCTATTCAGGACTGTATCTAATTCTAAAGAAAAATACTACAAGACTATGATTGACAGTGGGAGAACTAACAATCTTGTCTCCATAGAGATGGTAAAGAAATTTGGGTTGATTAAGATGGTACACCCTACTCCCTATAAAGTGTCCTGGTTAGAAAAAGGACATCAACTCTTAGTGATAGAACATTACAGAGTGGAGATATGGATTAGTACATATAAAGATGTGATATTGTGTGATGTAATGCTAATGGATGTGTGCCATATATAATTTGTTGGGAAGACCTTTGCGGTTTGATAGGAAAGCCATTCATGATGGCAGAAGGAATACATATATCTTAGATAAGGATGGGAATAAGGACACATTGTTTCCTTTGAATGATGAAGAAAAAAAATAAGCAATTGGATATAATGTTTTGATGATCAGTGGAAAAGAGTTACTGCGTGAAGTCAAAAAGGAGAAGGAACTTCTTTTTTGTTGTTTTGGGTAAACCCAAGGTAATTTTGATTTCTAATAATTTAGATTATCTACCTATGGAAATCAAAAATCTGTTAAATGATTATGTCAACATTATTGTTGATGCATCACCAAATGCATTAACACCAATTAGAAATATCAGTCATCACATTGATTTAATACGTGGTGCAAGTTTACCAAATAAAGCAGCATATAGGCTAAGTCATAAAATGAAGAATTTGGAAGATAGGCGCAGGAGTTATTGGATAAAGGACTGAGAAAGGAGAGCCTAAGTCTGTGTGTAGTCCTAGTAGTGCTAAGTCCAAAGAAAGGAGGTGAATGGCGCATGTGCACCAACTCCAGAGCGATAAATAAAATCACTATCAGGTATAGATTTCCCCTACCACGTATGAATGATTTTATGGATTGTTTGAGTGGGTAAAATTATTTTTATAACATACATTTGAAGAGTGGTGCCATGAAATAAGGATTAGAGAGGTGAATGAATGGAAGACTGCATTCAAGACAAATAGTGGGTTGTATTACTGATTAGTGATGCCTTTTGGACTCAGTAATGCACCAAGTACATCTATGAGACTGATGAATGAGGTATTAAAATAATATCCTTGGAAATTTGTGATAGTTTATCTTGATCATATTCTAATTTTTAGTCAGGGTAAAGAAGACCATCTAGAGCATATTAAATTGGTTTTGAATACTTTGCAAAAGAGAAGGTGCTGATAAATTTAAAGAAGTGCAGTTTCATGAAGAAAGAACTTGTATATTTGGTATTTATAGTCTTATAAGAAGGTTTGAATATGGACCCAAAGAAAAGACAAGCAATTTTTATTGGCGAACTCCAAGGAGTGTATTTGGGGTAAGAAATTTTCATGGTCTTGAAATTTTTTATGAAAATTTTATAATAATATTTAGTCCTATATGTGCACCGATAGTTGAAAAAATAAAGGATGTAAAACAACCATTTATGTGGACAGAGGTAGTAGAAAAAAACTTCAAACTATTGAAAAAGAAGATCACTGAAAAACCTGTTTTGGCCTTACCAAGCTTTGATAAAACTTCCCAAATTGAGACTGATGCTAGTGGGATAGTAATTGGAGCTATCCTAAGCCAAGAGTAGAGACATATAGATTATTTTAGTGAGAATTTCAATGAGGCCAAGTGGAAGTACTCATCCTATGATAAAGAATTCTATGTTGTTTTGCAATCTTTAAAGAAATAGAGGCATTAATTGTTGCCCAAAGAATTTATTTTGTATTCTGATAATAATGCTCTGTAGTTCATAAATAATTAGCTAGAGTTGAGCCAAAAGCATGTGAAGGGGGCATATTTTTTACAAAGTTTCGCCTTTGTAGTCAAGCACACAAGCAGTAAGTCAAATAAAGTTGTTGATGCTTTGAGTAGAGTAAATTTGGTTGTACAGGAGCTGAAGATTGGCATTTTGGGATTTGAAGAAATAATTTACATTTACAAGGAAGATACAGATTTTAAAGAAATATATGTAGTTTCTCAAAATCTTGTAATTTATAATAGAAGCCAATGGTTGGACTACATGATTCAAGGAGGTTTGTTATTCAAAAACAACAAATTGTGTATTCCTAAGTTCTCCATGACAGAAAATATGATTAAAGAGAAACATAGTGGAGGATTGTATCGACACTTTGGACAAGACAAGACATTCACTCAAGTGAATGATTTTTATTATTGGCCAAAATTAAAAACTGATGTTAAAATTTTTGTTAAGAAATGTTGGATTTGTCAACATGCCAAAGCAAGGAGCCAAAACACTAGGTTATATCAGCCATCACCAAAATACCAAATAGGTCTTGGGATGCGATCAACATGGATTTTGTTTGGGTTTGCCAAAAACTCAAAGAGGATATGACTCTATCTATGTTATTGTAGACATATTTTCAAAAATGTCTCATTTAATTACTTGTAGAAAAACTAGTGATGCAACTCATATTGCTAATTTGTTTTTCTGAGAAAATGTAATATTACATGGGCTGCCTGTGAGTATTGTTTCAAACAAGGATACTAAGTTTGTGGGACACTTTTGGAGGAATCTATGGAGGAAGCTAGGTACAAACCTCAGTTTTAGCTCAAGCTGTCATCCTTAGATGGATGTGAAAACCAAAGTGGTGAATATGGGCTTGGGAAACATATTAAGAACATTGGTTTATAAAAATTTGAGACAATGGGATTTATCACTTACTGAAGCTAAATTTTATTATAATAATACTCCTAAAAGAAGTACATGAATTAGCCCATTTCTGATTATTTTTGGAATGAATCCTAGATGAGTATATGAGATTAGATATTTGGGAAAGCAAGAGACAAGGAGTGTAAAGGTTAAATAATTTGCAGAACATATGCAAAAATTGCAGGAAGATGTCAACCAAATGTTGCAAGAAACCAACAGTAAGTATAAAAAAAGGGCTGAAGTGAAGAGAAGAGAAAATGATTTCAAAGTTGGTGATTTAGTTATGGTTTACATGAGGAAAGAAATATTTCCTGTAGGGACTTATAAAAAATGAAAAATGAAAAATATAGGACCATGCAGAATCTTGAGGAAGCTTTCTGCCAATGCTTATGAGATTCAGCTACCAAAAGGAAATGGAATATCCCCTATCTTTAATGTTGCACGCTTGTACCAATACAGTGAATCATAAGTAGAATCACAAGATGAATTTTTAGAAGAGGAATTTTAGACTCTAAATTGGAAGAAACAAATGCTAAAGACAAAAAGGAAAGAAGTGGAAGCAATCTTGAAGAGGAAAGTGACAAAGAAGACTAGAGGAGAGACATATTATCAACATCTAATTAAGTGGAAGGGACAAATGATTGAAGATGCTAGTTAGATGACCACAACAAAGTTAAAGAATATCAAACAAATCTTGAAGTTTTGATGGAGCATTATTTTCTTCCCCACGAGTCTAATGCAGGAGCATCAAACTACAATGTTCTAGATTGACCTGGCAGTCAAATGTATTTTTCAAAGAGAGTTAAATTCTCATTCCAACAGTTAAATTCTAGTTCCAACAGTTAAATTTTGGTTCCAACAGTTAGGTTACAGTTGTAATAGTTTGGTTTCTCTTCTTGTTCCAGTAGTTTGTTTCTGGTTCTCACTTTCTTGATTATTATATGTTGATTTGTCATGACGAGGAACGAACATGTAGGATTGACATACTGATGTTCATCTCAATTATGCCTAGATCTTCTAGATGATGCATAACTGATGGTCAAAGATATTTATACGCATGGACAGATCGAAAGAGTTCCAGTCAATTCAACAAATTTGTTACTCTAGCATAGAAGTTGATTGCAAAACCTATTTTTCATGCGTAATAGACTAAGTTGTTAGCATAGGTATTGAGGAGTGCAAATAATTAGGGATTGCAATTTTTTTGATCAGATCAGAATGGTTTTGATTGTAATCTATTTCATTGAGTGTAAAGTATGAGGGAATATTTTTTTTTCGAGAGGAAAACTAGCGTAGATAGAAATTTTTTTTTCTTAAAAAATAGATCGATTGTTGAGCATACAAAGATGAGTGTGATTTCTATGTATGCTAGGTTTAATTTTTTTTTTTTTTTTTATGTTAATTGAAACAAAGATAATACTCTTGGATGGTGTGTCCTATTGATAATATTTTGTTGTGTGTATAATGCTGGTACGAGCAGTGTGATGAGAGTAGCAACAACAAATGTGTTTTGAGATGGTGTATATTTTGTTTTATTTCATTCTTCCTTCAACAATCTACAAATGATATTTTAAAAAGATTTTTTAGAGACAAAACTTAGTGATCCTGTCTCAATTCAACTCAGAACAGAGCTATAGAGAGCATAAACTCAGTTTGTTTGTAAGAATTCAGTCTAAAATTCCATCAGTGCTTATCTCAATTGTAATGTTTATGAGAAGAAGGATTTCTACTAACTTATTACAAAGGTGGAGAAGTGTCTTTCTATATAGTGAAATCATTGATTGCTATGTGATGGTAGATTGATATTGGTTAAACATGTCAAGTTTGAGGCCATCCTTATAATTTTTATGTCTTTATCCTTTTAGCCCTAATGGAGTTTTGGAAAATATTAAGAAAACAAGTTTTGTACTTTTGTGGTATAAATCCATGAAAAAGGAGGTCAAGCTTCAATTGTGTGGAATTAGATGTATTTTGCCAAACAACAAGTTTGGTGGTGTATAAATAATGTAAAATTTAATTTGAAGAAATTATTGGCTATTAAATGTGTTTGGACATTGATTAAGGGAAAGGATGTGTGGTCTTAGGTAATTCATTAAAAATATATTATGCTAAACTTAAAGGAAGACTTTTTGAGGAGTGCTCTTAAGGAACAAGATATTTCTTCCATTATATCCAAGTAATGGTTTTAGCTTTCCCCTTAATAGAAATGTGTTATATAGAACTTAGTTTTTCTAAAAAGATTTAAATAGATGCCAAAGGAGCAACCTCTTGAAATGATTAAAGAAAAGTAGATTGATAACATTGGTGCTTCAACCTTATTTGATAGTGAAAATTGAGAAGACCATTTCCTTCATATATTTATTATTTTCCATTAAACAAAATAGTAATAAACATTTTTGAAATGTCTATGATATGGAAATATATGGGATATCAATATTTGGACATATACATTGAAATATGTATATCGCCATTTAATTCTATATATAGTATATACATTGTTATGAATAATTTGTAATTAGATGTTTTTTACCTTTCCTCAATTAAAATAATAATTTTGTTTTTTAATGAAACTTAATTAAATAATAATATTTGATTGTCCAATACCTCATTTGAGACCATGAAAAATAGAATGCCATACAAAGTTGGTTTGAATAATCTTTTCTTTCCTTTCTTTTTTCCTAAAAAATTTAAATAAATATATGTATAATTTAAATATATAAAATAAAAATAACAATTATAAAATGGCTAATTTTTATTTTAAAATTATATATCACAATTTAAAAAATTAATTTTATAATTATTAATAAAAATAATAATTAAAAATCTATATATTTATTAACACTAATACAAATATTCATTAAAATTTTTATTTTAAAATTATATATCACAATTTAAAAAATTGATTTTATAATTATTAATAAAAATAATAATTAGAAATCTATATATTTATTAACACTAATACAAATATTCATTAAAATAAAAACTATGATAAATTAACAAATATATATTATAAATAAAAATACCACTAAATTTTGAATTTTTAAAACATTTTGAAGTACCATTAGAATTTTTGAAATATTTTATATGTAATAATTTCTTTAAAAATTTATAATTTTGATGATTTCTGGAAGCATATTCATTAAATATTAAATTACTAAGATGAAAAAAACACAATTAAACTCTTAAATTAGAACATGTATGCTATTTATAAAAATTCCATTAAATTTCTAATGTTTATTAAAAATGTTTGATTTTTTCAAAAAAATTGAAAACATTTTTACCCGAATTTTAAAATACTTTAACTGCAATATATTTTTTCAAAATATATAATTTTATAATTAAAAAATTATAAATATACAAATTTCCATTTATTATGTAAAAAAAGTGCTATCTATATTTTCTCCTCAAATACTTAGTACTATATAAAGTGAAAAAAAACTATTTAGAAAATTCTCCAAATAAAAATAAATTGAAAAACACTTTTATGCTAGGATAGATATATATATCCATATTTATAATCATTAACAGGAACAAAATTTGAAAGGAAGAAAGAGATTGAGTCATTGTTGGTGCATTATCATTTGGGGATCTCTTGTAAATAAAAAGATATTGGCGAATGGCATTGTTACATATTTGCAATAACATCCCCAATGCTGGAACAATAGACAGACAATGCAAAATCAATATAACAGACTTGTCGAGGATGCTGTTAAACTCATTCGATGGTATTCCCATTTACCTTTATTGTTTTTCATCGCCAAATTGCATCAACATGACTTTAGAAAGGGATGTATGGATGCAGCCTAGAGGATGTGGCTAATTTGACAATTTCATAAAACAATATATTAAGCACATGCTCAACTATAAATTATAACAAGGCGATAAATATAACATTGGAAAGGAGAAACCCCTGGCACATATCTAAGAACATATCTAACAACAGATGATTGAATGGAAGACTTTCGTCAGCTCTTGTCTCTGTCATGTAGTCAAAAACTCCCTTTAGCACACACAACGTGCTTTGATTCTCCAATTTAATAATATAGTGCATGATACACACCCAATAAGCTACACAAAACTTTTGTTTCAGAGTCTAAGTTGTGTATGGATATAGAAGAGTAGGATGCAAGGATTAATGATTATTAAAGGAAGGATAAATCTACCACCATTATTAGAGTGAATTTTTGAGAATATTCACCAAAGTTATGAGAGCGAAGTGAACTTTGCACAGGTTATGCAAGAATGTGGTCGTAGACTTGATCTTGTACCTCTTCGCCCACGAAAGCTCCGCCGAAGAAGAATCAATATCTTTCTCCAGCTTTCAATGGTGGTAAGGCCCAGGGAAGATTAGTTGCGGAATATAGGCTTATGGTTTTATTGGTTTTATTACCAGTAAAAGAGTCACTGCACGTTGGTTCGCAGTCATGTTTAGTCGAGATTATCAATTCAATTTCAAATTTCAAATTTCAAACCATGAATGGCATAGATTCAAGCTTTGTGGGTAAGCCTTATGCAGACTCTGAGGTTTGCTAACTGGCCATCGTCCTCATGGTGCCACTGCTGTGCACATTGCACCTTGTCACAATAACTACAGGTAACATCGGGCCCATGTGCTCGCATCCAATCAGCTCATCGCTCAAATGGAGGAAATGGACATCATCGTCATTTGGATGGGTGGAGTCCCTTATAATTGAAGACATTCTCCAATGACATGGAACGAAATATTTTCTGATAAGTTATAATTCTGAGCAATTCCACCGCCTCGCTAGAATACTCCAATAAATGGTATGGGAAAACAATGTAAGGATATTCTATTGATTTTGTGTTCAAATTTATATTAATTTAAATAATTTAAACATGACTGAAAAAGTTGTAAATTTTCAATAACTTTATTTTGTATATTGAAATTTAATATTTTGTACAATATTTTAAATTATTTGTTTGCAATGAGATTTCTCATTAGATTTAAGATGTTATTGCTCAACTCATATATTAATGAGCTAGAAATACACAAAAGTACAAAATTCACATCACCATCTTCGTACCTGCACACATACCCTTAATCTAAGTGAAAAAGATATGCTTGTTAAATTCATAACCATTATAACATTCATATAAAATAGCAAACTAAAAGCTTTAACATAACGTGCACATATAGTATGAAAATGTCCTCAAAATTTAAATAATAAAAATAACTACTAAAGATAAAGTAAGATAAATAAAATAAATATGAAAGATAAAGTCAAATATTTTTATTTTATGTTATTTAATTTAGTTGGTGAAATCCAAAAATAAAGTGAACTCTATTCTAATTTAAAAAAAAAAAAATTGAGTTTAAAGAAAGCTTTAAAATAATTATTATATTTTGAGTGATAAAATAATTATATAAGATAAGATGGAATGCATATGTAAACTAGGATGTGATTTTATTTTTATATAATTATATAAAAATAGTGAAGCTTTTTATTTGTGCTATATTTATATTTTAATAATATTTTAAATAAAACATATAAAATTTATGTATATATTTATAATATATTTAAGAAAATAGATTTACAATTATTTAAAATTTAATTTAAAAAAAAAGAAATATATTTTTATAATTTTTAATATATATTATTATTATAAAATATTAAAAAGAACTAATTAATAAATAAAAAATTAAAATAATATACAAAATATTTATAACATATTTCATATTTATAATGATAATAATTTATTGCTTTACAAATGGCAGATCATAATACTCTTTTTCTTACCTCATTTTTCATTTTATGCACTCCCTAATATACCTAACATTACGGAATTATTTAACTTGCTTTGTTCTCAATAAGTGCAGTCGTTCTTTGTGCATTACGTTGCAGCGTTTTCCTACCGAATTTTGTTGCTGTTTTTTTCTATCCAGTTTTATATGGGAGAACACCATTTTATATGTAATTTTTTTATTACATTTATTAATATGTTTTATTGAAGTTTTACAGTGGAGAACACTATTATATATATAATTTTCTATTGCATTTATTAATATGTTTTATTAATTGTTTTTCATCCATTTAATTGTTTGGATTAAATACCGTTTATTTAATATTATACTTTTGAGAAAATTGGTTGGACATTGATTCATATGGCTTTGAGTTGAATTATATAATTTTTTTTTAACAATCTCAAATATATAATTTAGAAAATCAATTATATATATGTTTACAATAAAAGTGTTCTTATGATGGGTTTGGTTGGGCAAATTTGACCAATAAGATTTGTATATGTGTATTTTCATAAGTGTGTTGGCATTTAAAATTTATAAATCTCATTCTAAACAAAAGAAAAATATTTTAATCTCTAAATTTTAATATATTTTATTTTTTCATTGGTTTTTAAATTAATTTATAATAAAACTAATTTTTATTGGGTTTTGAGAAATAAATCTATAAAAATATTAAAAAAATAGTTTATATTTTTTATATTTAAATGTTTTAAAGTGTTAGTAATAAAAAATCTAATATTTATTATACAAAATTTTAATGTATATTATAAATATATTTGGCCCTACAACCATCATGGAATTGGAGTGTGATGTCATTTAAAACTTTCTAAATCTCAATATGAATCTCAAGATTCTAATCTCTAAATCTTGAGATATCTTTATTTTTCATTGGTTTTCAAGTTAATTTATTACAAAAATAAGTTTTATTGGATTTTAAAAAATAAATCTATAAAAATATTGGAATATTTTTTTCTTTATATTTAAATGTTTTAAAGTCAATTCATAATAAAAATTTTGATATTTATTATACAAAATTTTAATATATATTATTAATACATAGGTATTTTTATTCTTTTATTATGATTATACTATATTATGATATCATAAAATAGGGAACAAAAGTATTTAGCATGAGTGAAGAATTACACAAAGGTGTGATGGAGCTTGAGCTAGAAGTAAAGATGTGATAGAGCTTAGACATGAAATTTTTAATTATTGTAGATTAATCATGGAGTAATGTCTCTTTTGCACCACCTTATTTTAATCAATCTCAAGAATTTGATGCTTCTTTTAATCAATCTGATGTATTGGATGCTCCTGTAATATATCAATGCATTGGCCAAAATTAATTTCATTGGTGTGGATTTTACCTTAAAATGGAAAATTATAGGGACTTGAAACCTATTTCGCTTAAATTTTTTTTCTTCTAAAAGGACTTGTATATTATCATGGTTCCCATATTTGAAAAACTTAGAGCCTAGAAATTCAAAACTAGCACATAAATGAAATTATTAAAAAAATGATTAACGAAATTAGATTTTTTTTCCTCGAAGAGTGTTTCTCTTTCCACCTCTAGAAGAGTGTCACTCTACTCCAGTTCCACCTCCTATAAGAGTGTTTCTCTTTCCACCTCTGGCTCTACTCGAGTTCCACCTCCTCTCTTTTCATTCACATTCCTCTTGCTATGACACTTGACTGTACTAAAGGAACTCACAATGACTCACAATGTCTTTCTGAATACCAAAAATGCCTTCTTCAATCCTAATAGCAACCTACTTTTGTTCATCAAAAGTTAAAGTATAACAAGTGGAGTCCTTTTTAGAGATTTGTATGTCCCTTTTTAACGTCTTTAAATAGCTTTACATATATGTCATTTACATGTTTTTATCAAAAACCTTTTTTCTGCACTCATACAAACCATTAAAAATACTTGAATTAAAGTAAGTGACAAGATAATATTCCAAAAACTTTAATTCCTTAAGTGCAATTTACACTTTTAGAAAAAATTTCTAATTTTAATAATACAAATCCATATAAGTTAAAATCATAATTTTAATAATATAAATCCATATAAGTTAAAATCAATAGACTCCAAAGTATTTAAGCAAAGCAACTCGTCTCTTTAATGCATTTAGAATGTAAGGACGTTTAAAGCTAGCTACACAAAAAATGTAGGAGTGGATTTGTAGCTATGCGAGGTATATAGTTGTACTTCTATTAGTAGGTAACAAAATTGAATGTTTGATTTCCGTGCCGATAAAATCATAATTATAGGAAAAAGTAAAGCATTTTTTTTTTCTTCGTATTATATGGGTTTTTTCAATGTAAGAGTTAAAATTAAAATATTTACATTGATAGGCATTTTTCCTATGAAGTAGTGTTATATTAATTTTATTTTTTAATTAATGAATTTATTTTAGAATATAATATTTATAATTTTAATTTAACAATTTATAATTATTGGAGGATATTAGGGATGTAATCTCTATATAATATTTTAGAATATTCATAGTAGTATACACAAATATGATTTTTTTTTTTTACATGTGGTATTGATATATGATATTGATAAGCCGATAAGCCATGATATTGGCCCATGAAATTATAACAAAGTATATTTACAAATTAAAAGTCTCTTAGAAATTTGTTTATATATATATAATCTTATATCTATCTTAATTTTGGAAATGTGAAGAACAATTACATTAAAAAAAAGTTTACATATTGAGAGATTTAATTCCTCTTAACACTTGATAGATTTGGAACTAAGATAAATTCACACTCATTATAATCATTTTCATATATATATATAATTAATATTAAGAATATATCAGATAAGATATTCACATGACCGTAAACAATTTTAATATTTTCTAAATCTTATTACACCACTTTTTTATCAATTAATAAATAAATAATAAGAATATTATTGGGTAATTGTAGTATCCCTATTAAAACTAACGTAATTACATAATATTAGTGTTTAACTTCTTAATGCCTAAAATCAACAAGTAGTTATGCACAACAAGAAAAACTCTCTTTTAGCACCATAAGTTAGCACCACTTACGCTATGTGGTGTTAATGTGGTGTAAATGTTTATGTATCATATTAAAAATGGAGTATATCACCATAAGTTAGCACCACTTAAGTTATGTGGTGTTAATATGGTGTAAATGTTTTTGTATTATATTAAAAATGAAGTATATCACCATAAGTTAGAACCACTTAAGTTATGTGATGTTAATGTGGTGTAAATGTTTATGTATTATATTAAAAATGAATTATATCACCATAAGTTAGCACCACTTGCATTATGTGGTGTTAATGTGGTGTAAATGTTTATGTATCATATTAAAAATGAAGTATATAATCACCATATTTGATGGACAAGTTAGCACCATTCTTACTATGTGGTGTTAAATTGAAATAATTTTTTATTGATCTTATTGGAAGTGGAGTATATCACCATATATTTAAAGAAGTCGTGTATGCTATATTGTCAAGTTCTATAAAGTAGGGTAGTTAACTTTATGTTTGTCATGTTGGCATGTACAAGTGGATTTATTAATGTGAATTGTCAGCATAACTATAAAAAAATTACAAATAATTATATTATGAATATATAAATTAGAACTAAACTCACAAATATTTATTTGTTTGTCATGTTTACATGTAAAACTAAAATTCAAAGTAATTGTTTTCTAAATATTTTATTTCAATTATTTACTTCTTATATTATTTTGATGAGAAAATAAATACAGAAAACCATATTACATAATTATTTATTTGATGAATAAGCAAATTAAGATAAATATTTTTATATTATTGTAATTTTAAAATAAAATAAGGGTAAATTCGATGGTGTTGGGTTACTCTTTTTTGGAAGAAATTCTATTCCAAAGGTTGAAAATGTATCTTTGTGAGGGTATTTTTTAAGCCATCCATCAAATATTTTAAAAGGTCCATATAGGACTAAATAGAACCCTGAATTAAACTACATAGCTCCATCATCAATACGAACTTGATCTTTTTGAACTCTTTTCCTCAGTTGGAACTTGACCTTATCAAACTCGTTGTTGTAGTCTCGGAAGTCTTGGGCTAATTTCACCAGGGTCATAGAGATCTGCTCCAAGGCTTTGCCAAGGATGCTCTTCATAGACCAATGAAGATATAGTGTCTTCTTGAATTATGTTAGACTGCCCCTTGTTTGTCCCAAATCTAGTATTAAACCTCTCCATTCATTAGTATCCATATTTGTCTCTGCATGTCTATTTATGTCAGCTTCCCATTTTTTAATGAGATTTTGAATTTCCTCTGATGTGTTCTCATGGTATGCTTTCGCTACCTCTTGGATCACATCGATTGCAGGCCTCCTTCCTCTTGGATTGCTCAGGGGTGGGCTGGGTTGGGATTCTACCACCTTCCCTTTCTCTTTCCAGCCACGGCCTCAAGCTGCAGGGCTCTTGGAATGGTCGCAAGCTATAGGAATCTTGGAGCATGCCATCCCACAATCTTTGAACATGTTTTTGGATAGGTGACCTGTCCAGACAATCAAACAAAGGCATAATTGCATATAATGAAAACGATAAAAGGTCCATGCATCCTAGTTATCAGAAGAAAGGTGACCCGGGGGCCTCTTCCTAGGACTTCTCCCCTACCCGTCCCTCTGCGGACCCATCTCCCTCATAGGCTACTTAATTTCTGCCACCCCTGTCCCTAACGGTGGGACGCACCCCATAAATTATCCCCATAACCCAAAGAGCTCATGAATTCCTTAAATCTCCTGACCTCCCTTCTGGTTTCCTCTCTCTCGTCATACCTCCCACCCTCGAAATTGACAAAGGAGACATCGTTGCCCATTGCTTGGGCCTGGGTGGAATTCGCTCTCCCATTCCTCATGTGCACTAAGCCCAAGTAGATCAAGGTGGTATAAACCAGCAAAGCTTTGAACTAAACACAACCCATGACTGCTCCTTAACTCTATACCCTGGCAGGATTGCTCGACACCTCACCATTCCATCTTGTTGGCATCCCTTACGCGACAGACTCACACTCGGGTGAAAGTTGAGGCCATGCCCAATTCCTACTCTGACACAGAGGGAGAGACCCAAAAGAACCCCAACCTTCCCCCAACTAGAGTCATAATGGTTCTACTCTCCCCTACCCAACAGAAGACAATACCAGTCCAACTTAATCACCTTATCATCCCATAGAGACCGACCCAAATCATAAAATATAAACATGGCATGAACAAGGGAGAAGAAACCAAGCACATACCTGAGTTTCATCATGGTGGAAGTGCAATGAAGTTTTTTTATCCCACTGTCGCACCTGCACCAAAGTCTTTCGTCACAACAAAACACCCACAGCTTCCTCCACCCTGTTTTAAGCTCCATGCGTGGGCCTCTGTCCCACTACCTCACCTCGTGCTACATGCGACAGTACAACCTGCCGCCCTTGCCACTCATGTGGAAGGTGGTTGGCTTCAACCCCAGGGACACTACCATTAACACTGATGGGAGGGTCGATCTTCTTCGTTACACCCTGATTGGGGAACTGAGTCCTGAGAATTGTGGGTGAGCTCTGCCCTCCGACCTGTCCTACACTTTGATGCTTTGCAACTTGATCCATCGTTATTCCCAGAGAATAGGAGGCATGCTTAATTCGATAGGTTCATTCAGGTGAGCGCAACCACAATTTTCTAGGAGGTCAACTGCTCTGTTTCCTTCCCTCCTTACATGGGTGATAATGATATAATCAAATTTCTTTCTTGTATCCTCCAATCCCTGCACATGTGAAGAAGTACACCATATTTGGCTTAGTTTTCCCCATTTCGTTCCTTGATTATGTTTTTGAGAGTGTTCGTAACAAACTGAAAGTCTCCTTCGATTACAAGCTTTCTTTATCCTAGCCTGATGGCCAAGAGGAGACCTTGGTGCACTCCTATGAATTATGCTTCATTATTGTTGGCAAATCCATAGGAGTCATCATATATGAATCTTGTTGTGCCATGATGATCTCAAAGAATCCCTCCAACCCTTGCTTGCCTCAGATTACCTTTCGAGGCTCCATCAAAGCTAAGTTTGATGAATCCTTCTAAAGGAGGTTTGAAGATCCTGATGGTGTCCCCTATGTCAGGGATAGATTTCCAGGAAGCTTGGGAGAACATGCTAGGCACTATGTGGAGGCCCTCGCAAATTCTTTCTTCACGAGGAGCCATTTTCCAATCATCTGACATACATTTCTCTAAGATTATGCACTAGTAGAAAATGATGAAATTAGTGATTAGGTGACTAAAAAATTTATTCCCCACAATTATTTCATTTGAATTACTACTAAATTTGATCAATTTTAAGTGACCAAACTAAAAATGACTAATTTAGTCTAGGGTTAAAATATATGACTAGATCATTTTATTGTACCAGCTAGCTAGCAACAAGCACTCTCTGACTCTTTGGATAGTTTACTAGCCTTTGGCCCTCTCCCAAAGCTGTGGAAGACTGGGTGTAGAGGAACTAGATTCCTTTAGTCTTGGAAGGCATCCAAAGCCCCTTCGTAGGCAAAGGATACTTTGTTTTTGTTTTTGAGAATGTGGAAGACAGAAGCCTCATCTTTAAGAATGTCCCATATTTTATGGGTCCTAAGGGACTATACTTAAATCAATGGACACCTAACTTAGATCATGCTCAATATGTGCCTTCAACTGTTCTATTGTGGGTAATCCTCCCACATGTCCCACAACATTGTTAGAACCAGAAGTCTCTACAAACCATTGGCAATACCCTCAGAAAGTATATTGATCAAGAAATGAGAAAAAATCAATAGTCATGCGCACGTATATGTGTTGAGGTGGATTTGGAAGTTGGGATACCTAAAGCTATCAAACTAAAAATTGTTGACTGGACCCATATCCAGGAGCTGGATTATGAGAAAATTCCATTTAAATGCAGGCACTGTCATGGCTATGGCCATTTTTTAAGGCACACTAGTACATTTGGTCAAAATTCCAACAAATTGGTTCCGACATTTTTGACGTATTGTTAGAAATTTCCCCAATTTTTATCAATTTTTCAAATCTCGCCAACAACCGTCTCTCTAGCGACATTTTTAGAGTATCGTCAGAACAACGACGTTTAGGGAAATCGTTGGAATACCAACGTTACATGAAAAACCGATGAAATACTGACGTTACAAGACAAACCATCGGTATTGCGATGTTTAGGAGACCGCTGCCGGTCTTGCGAAGTTTAAGGAAACCATCGGTCTTGCAACATTGAGGGAAAACCTTCAAAATACCAACATTTAAAGGCCTATGATAAAGTTTATATTACAACTCTCAAGCTAAATAATTTTATTTGTATTTTTTGTTTGGGGTAGCATTTAATTTACTACATATCGGAAAACACATGACATTCAATGATGTACTTAAGTAAAAAAAAGCAATTATAAAAATTGTGACTATGCATTTCAAAAGCCTATAGAGAATGTAGGTTTTAATACCTAGAATGAATTTAAATTAATGCATCACTCAACAAATTTTTTTTTTATCTTGAAATTTTGTTTTACCATAGATAGGGGTTGTTTGATCTCATAGTTCACCATTATATGGTGGGATACATTAAGGGTTGACATGAAATGTTGTAGGATGAGCTCTTAGTATTGAGGAATATTGTGGATGTTAAAAAGACAAATATTTGGTTTAGTTTTTTTTTTTTTTTTTAAATATCTTAAATATTTTTTTTTAAAATTTCGTTTGAGAAAAGCTGTATAAAATTTGCCAAGTTGTGACCACATGGGTGCCTTTTGCACGTTCATGTAGTCTGTTTGCCATTTTCTCCCTTGTGCCTTCGTTCGGTCGAGCGAGCCATGTCAGGGCGTCCACCCAAACGCATTCGGGCTGGGTAGTTTCATTTGAGGGCGCCCACCAAGATGTGTTCGGGTCAGGTCGGGTCATTTCAATTCAGGGTGCCCACACAAACACATTCGAGTTGGGTCGAGTCATTTCGTTTGAGGGTGTCCACCCAAACGCGTTCGGGTCGGGTTGAGTTGTTTTGTTTGAGGGCACCTGCCTAAACGCGTTCGGGTCAGGTCGGGTCATTTCGTTTAAGGGCGCTTGCCCAAATGCATCTGGGTCAAGTCGGGTCATTTCGTTTGAGGGCACCCACACAAATGCGTTCGGGTTGGGTCATTTCGTTTTAGGGCGACCATATCAAATTTTCTAAGTTGTGACAGCATGGGTGCCTTGTGCACGTTTGTGCGACCCGTTTGTAATTTTCTCCCTTGTGCCTTTGTTTGGTTAGACGTGTCGTGTGAGGGTTCCCGCCCAAACGCGTTTGGGTCGGGTCGGGTTGTTTCATTTTATGGTAGTCGTATCAAATTTGCTAAGTTGTGACTGCACGGGTGCCTTTTGCATGTTCAAGTAGCACATTTTCCATTTTCTCCCTTGTGCCATCGTTCAGTTGTGTGCACAATGTCGTGCTATGTGAGGGTGCTCACACAAACGCATTCGGTTCAGGTAGTTTCAATTAAGGATGATTATATCAAATTTGCTAATTTGTGACTACACGGGTGCCTTATACATGTTCGTGCAACCCATTTTCCGTTTTCTCCCCTGTTCGGGGCAGGTCGGGTCGGGTCGGGTTAGGTCATTTCGGTTGAGGGTGCCTACTCAAACGCGTTTGGTTCGGGTCATTTCGGTTGAGGGTGTCTGTATCAAATTCGCTAAGTTGTGACCACACAGGTGCCCTGTGCATGTTCGTGCGACCCATTTTCCGATTACTCCCTTGTGCCTTCGTTCATTCGGGCACGCCATTTGAGGATGCCCACCCAAACGCATTCAGGTCTGGTCAGATCATTTCGTTTGAGGGTAGCCGTATCAAATTTGCTAAGTTGTGACCACATGGGTGCCTTTTACACGTTCGTGTGGCCCGTTTTCCATTCGCTCCCTTGTGCCTTTGTTCAATCATGCACGCCATGTCACACTGTGTGAGGGCGCCCGCCCAAACACATTCAGGTTAGGTGGTTTCGTTTGAGGGTGGCCATATCAAATTTACTAAATTGTGACCGCACGGGTGCCTTGTGCATGCTCATGCAACCCATTTTCCATTTTCTCCCTTGTGCCTTCGTTCGGTCGGGCGCGCCATGTCATTTTGTTTGAGGGCTCCCACCCAAACCCATTCAGGTCAAGTCATTTCAGTTGAGGGTGCCTACCCAAATGCATTTAGGTCAGGTCCTTTCAGTTGAGGGCGCCCGTTTAAACGCATTTGGGCTGGATCGTTTCAATTGAGGGTGCACGTATAAAATTTTCTAAGTTGTGACTGCATGGGTGCCCTGTGCACGTTTGTGCGGCTCGTTTGCCGGTTGCTCCCTTGTGCCTTCGTTCAGTCATGCACGCCATGTGAGGGTGCCTACCCAAATGTGTTCGGGTTGGGTCGTTTCGTTTGAGGGCAACCGTATCAAATTTTCTAAGTTATGACGGCACAGATGCCTTGTGCATGTTCATACAGCCGGTTTGCCGTTTGCTCCTTTGTGCCTTCGTTTGGTCGGGCTTGCCGTGTTGTTTCATTTCAGGGCGCCCACCCAAATATGTCTAGGTCGGGTCTTTTCAGTTGAGGGCACCTGCCCAAACGTGTTCGAGTCGGGTCGTTTCAGTTGAGTGCGCCCACCCAAACGCGTTTGTGTTGGGTCATTTCGGTTGAGGGTGCCCGTATCAAATTTTCTAAGTTGTGACCACATGGGGTCCTTCCACAGGACTCGTGGAGAACAGTGTTCAGGGTGGGCACGTTTAGGTCGAATTGGGTTCATGTAGCACATCCGTGTTCAGGATGTGTGGAACAATGTTTGAAGGTGCAAAAGTTGTTCATCGGGGTCGGGTTGGGTCGAACGCGACCCGAATGCGTTCAAACATTTTTCCAACATAGTATTAGAGCTAAGGTGCAATAAGGAGACTAAATATCACATCCTAGTTGGCATTATGGAAATGGATATAAATAAAGGTTTCAAGTTTTTTGGGAATCTCACTACATTCATCAAGGGTTTCATTTTGAAGATAATTTCCAAGCTAGAAGTAATGGATGGAAGTTTATTTTCCGCTTTTTCTGGGGCTTTCAAGAATGAGAATGTATGTGTTATTGATAATGGTGCTTCTAGAAATATCATGGGAGAATGCATCTAGCTTCAGACTTTGTCAGAAGTAACCTCCATCTCCTAGCTCAATCTAAAATTTCATGTCCTTCTCGTTCAGGTAGCTAAAATACTTCTTGTTCATGGTCATGTGGAAGGATGCCCACACCACCTAGTCATCTTGAACCTGAGTGAACTTTTAAATATATGCAATGATGGGTCATCTTTGGTCATCTGCTTACTTCTTAGCTTCTCTTTGAGAGAAATATTCGTGAAATCACTGGAAGCCTGAAACAAATTGAATATGGCTTTAAATTTAAACATCTCACACACTCTCTTCTTGTCATTGAGGTGAGGAATAATATGATCTCTTACCCCATCTAAAATTATCCTTCTTTCCTTGGTGTCATTCTTAGTATGTTGGGCGAACCGTTGGGGATCTTGAGGTGGCACTATTGCCTATTGACATACTCTGCTACCCCATTATCTTCCAACACTACTGTGATTTTATTCTTACATGCACGTAAATTTGAGGCTCCTTCTAAAGTCTAATTTGACCTCAGCGCTAGGACCGACATATTGCTATCCAAGGAACTGCTTTGCTCTTCTCTTCAAACTATCACCCTGAAAACAATCTTGTCCTCATGTTGTCCTAGCTGGACTGAACTTGCAAACACACAGACCCTTGCTCCTAATTTCTTGCACTCAGATAGTCCCTATTTCATTGTGCATAGGTTTCTTAGTTCCTACTGTAGAGGACTCCCTTGAATCCTATTTCCTAGCGCAAAATTGCCCTATTTCCTAGCGCAATTCTACCACAATAAAAGCTCTCTTCAATGCTGCGTATTACCTCCTCCAAGATACACACTCACAACAAATATCTCTCACACAATTTTGTGCTCTCTCTCACAATCTCGTGAGCTGTGTCTTGTCACAGTCCTTTGTGCATAAAACAAATATGAAACCCTGTGCCTTTGTCCTCCTTTATTGATTCGATCCATGCTAAAATTGGAAAGCTATAATTTCAGAACATGTGTTTTGATTGAATAGTTAACAATCTAACTGGTTCTCTAACTCGTTCTTGCTTCAATCAAGGATTGAAACTCCCAACTCGTCCTCTTCTAAATGTATAACTGCCTCTCAAACTTGTATTCAAACTGAAGAAGGTCCATGTAACTGATCCTCCAACAATACGCATGAATTCACCATCTCCACAAACTAGTCCATGGGCAAAGGAAGACAAATCATGGTCTTTTTGGCAAAGGCATGCACCAAAGAAGACCTTCTGTCACTACTCTTTTCAAGAATCCCATTGTCCATCTTGATTACATATGGTGTCATTGGGTTCATGGTCTTCATATCATGCTTGACTAATTGTGGGTTTTTGTCCTAACAACTATCGATTAAGACGATTCATTACATCTTAGGGTTGACAGGATCACAACTATGCCATCTCCATGAGATCAAGTTTAATGATCACTTTTTTGAGGGAGGTTCTGTTGTTTGTTTTGGGACTCATGAGGTTCTCTTGTGACTTTATCTCATTGGTATGATTAGAGAGGCCTAGATTTATCTGTTGAAGAGTCAATTCTCTTTATACAAGAGACTTTGGATGGCCTCTCCATAATCAATACCACTAAGAGCATTGCTTGTTTATTACAGCCTATTTGGGTTCTTGGTGGTGTGAATCCTAGGTGGACTCCTTTTCCTTGGAGTTAGATGGCATAGATTCATGAGACAATGAAGTTTTCCCACATGGTTAGTAGGTACATCACCTCTATGATTTTAGAGCTTGATTTTCTTAGTTCAAACTATGGTCTCCTCAGGTTGGCTTGAGTAAGCCAAATCTCCATTGTGAAATTCTTCTCATCAACCTCTATAAAGAAGAGAGGAATTACCACCCTCTATAAAGAAAGGAAGCCTTTCTTGGTTCCATCCCTTTGCATGTTCCTAGTTTTCTGTGCTACTACTTGTGCATGGTTTAAAATTTCAACATCCCACAGCAGAAATTCAATGAACACTATCATAGCTGGGATCCCTTGCAATAAAGATGGTAAATGTGATGTTGTTATTCGTAATGAAATGGTGATGATTATAATTATTTCTGATACTAGCTGAGAAACATTAGGGATGAGATGAGTGGGGCATGTTAGGCGATGGGATAAAAGTGAGTCCAATATATATATATATATATATATATTTAAAACTTCACCTTTAATTTTCTTAAGTCCCTTTTGATTATGCATCTGGTTCCCAATGTAACCTTGGGGTGATTCAAATGGTCATTAACACCTAGTGTCTAGGCCTTGGTTCCCCATGAGACCTTGATTTTAAGGGGCATGTTAAAAGTAACCTATGAGAGTATATATGCTTTCATTGTCCTTGGGATTTGGAGATCATGGTATCAATAACAAAGTTATGTTGTTGGTCAGAGCCTGTTAGGTGTGCAGGGTTATGCTATTTGTTTGATATTTCATACTAGAGAGTTAGGGAAATGCTGCTAGCATCAGTTAATTGTTCTTGAGATATGATAATATAGATAATTTAATCTTAATAATTGTCCACAAATAACTAGAAAAGTAGGTCAATGGGATTAAAATATTTATATTTTATTGAATTTATTAAAATATTAATTATCAATATTTATATTTTATTTGTTTTAATTATATTATATAAAATTAAATTTTAAATATATTGTGATTTTATATTTAATTAATAATTAAAATAATAAATATTAATATTTTAATTATTAAAAAAAAATGTTTCAAGATTTGTAAAAGTTTGCTGGCATGGGTTGATTTCATTAAAACAAGAAAAACCCAAAGTGTTTGAAGCCCCTATTCGATTTCATTAAAACAAATAAAAGCCCAAAGTGTAAGAAACCCCTGTTTGACTGTTCGGGAAGACGAAGAAGAGGTTATGGTACTCGCTCTTTGACTGTTTAGGAAGACAAGGTTGAGGTACTCACTCTTCGACTGTTCAGGAAGACAAGGTTCAGGTACTCGTTGTTCGACTATTGAGGAAGATGAGGTTGAGGTTTTGAGGGCATGCCGAAGTCTCCAAAGTCGAACTTGACACCGTATGAAAGCCAAAAGTCAAACTTGACACCGTAAGAAAGCCCAAGAAAACTCGTTGTTTGACTATTCAAGAAGACGAGGTTGAGGTTTTGAGGGCATGCTGAAGTCCCCAAAGTCGAACTTGACACCGTATGAAAGCCCAAAAATAGAGGAAAGCTGATTGTTATTATTCAAACTAGATGTGTTGGTTATTTGGCGCCAAATTTTTTGGTCTCGGGGCTGGGAATTTTTTCTATATAATTAAAGCTTTTGTCATGGAATCTGCTTATATTGTATTGCAGGAGCTAGTGAAGACCTTGTGGTATACTTTGACTCAGGATATCCAGGGGGTATATTGTCTTTTTCATTTGCTTTCCCTATCATTAATTTCAATTGTTACTAGTGATTATTTATTCTGTCTCTTGTGCCCTCAAGTCCTATATCTATTTCTATAAGCCATTTTTCTATACAGATCCTGAAACAAAGGCCTAGCTAGAAGAAAATAAACATCCAGTATTTGGATTTCCAACATTGGTATGATTCAGTTGGGAAACTTGCAACAGTTATACCAAAAAGGGTGCTACAATGATCTGGTAAGTCACATGCCAAGATTTTTTAATGCATAAACTTAAGTTCGAAGTACAATGGAGGAAAAAGGAGAATAGTTAGGACTCATTGAAATGCCACAGTTGGCTATGATTAGTTTCAATTAAAGATTTATAAGTTTTTCTATAAATTGATAATTTGATAAATCATGGATGCGAGTCCCTGTTGTAGCTACTTAGATTACATTCTCTTTGTTTATATTTAAAATTTGACTTTCTTTTTTCTAGTGTTCAATATTTGAGGCCTCTCTAGTGACTCGTTCTTATAATGGTCACATTTTCCCCCTTTTTTCCCTTGGGTAAAATGTGTCTTATATTTCATTACTAGACAATAAAAGGAACATCAAGGATTGTGAATTTAAAGACACTACCTATTGCGACTGCTGATGCAACATCCATAAACTCATTTTTTTAACAAACATTATATAAGATTTTAATGTAACAGACATTTTTTTCTATGTTTCGGGAGCTAGTAATGTACTGATAAGGAGATCCACCTGTTTCGGGCTGTAAAAACCTTACTATAATTCAACTGCTGAATTAAAAGTACCCATAAGCTGGTGGTTTGTATTGATTTAATCCTTGAACAACAGCTTGTGAAAAATTGCTGTCTTGGAGCTGTTTAGAAATTTCAAGCCACATGCTTCATAAACATATAGTCCCTCGTGCACATATGAATGCTTCATCAAAAAATATGTAAAATTATTCCCACGGCCTTTTTATCTGCAAAAGGAAATCCTTGGGGAAATATTTGTAGCCTTTGTAGCTCCAAAACCATGGTCACCAAAACGATAGAGAGTATGTTAGAAACACAATGCCCTTAATAGATACTGGTTGTATTGTGTAAGATTAACCAAGTGATTACACCAAAATATATTTGGTCTTAATTGTATTGTATGTTAGGATGGATGTGGCCTAAACTAGGCCTCAAGACAGACTTTTCCGAGTTGCTATAGAAGTAAATCCTTCTCTGTGTCCTAGAGCAGAAAGAGAATCTCCTTCTAGGACAAGTAACCACTCCGATTCCCTGCACTATCTTTTGAGATCACTGTGGCTAGGGCAGGAGGTCCCTTCTAGACCTCTTGGCCCTCTCAAATCCTCCTCCTCATACCGCTGTAGAAACACCTTCCAGCAGCCTTGTAAATACAAACCCTTCATAAGAACTCTTCAGAATCATTACATTGTTCCTGTTACTTTGAACATGAGGGCAGTGAGGTGGCTCTTTGTAAGTGGGTAATGTATCTGAATTCCTGTCATAAATTTCCTCTCACTATAAACACAGGCTGAGTCCCGATGGCTATTCATCTACTAGACATCAAAATTTCCTTTTAATTCATTTTT